>VOQK01019265.1:29596-41444 GCA_015052645.1 Benitochromis conjunctus
AAAAAAAAAAAAAAAAAAAGTTTTAGAAAACAAAAAAAAAAAAAAGGACACTCTTTAAAATTTTCCTTCAAACACTCATGGAGGAGCACACACACCAAAAGTGAGGTCACATCTGCGTGCACAAGCCGTGGTTTGATGTCGTTTCGGTTGGTTGTGCACCTCTCCTTTTGGACGCAGTTGCAGCGACCAGGTTGAAGACAGAAGTGTATGATTGTGTCAGTTTTCACCACAAAAAAGACAAACAAAAAACCCTGACAGGTCTCTGGTGATATCACTATCTCGTGAAACACGACCAATTTGGCAACCAGTAAGCTGTAGGAAGTAGCATGAGCCAAGCCTTCACTGAAGGCCACTGCGAAATGTTGCACTTTTTGAGCATTAACGTCACCGGGAAGCAAGAAATGCAGATCACACGACTGCATTTGTAACATTACCAGAGAAAATTGTGATGTTTACTGTAACTTCAGCAGTGTATGCTAACCTAAGATTGAATCACAGCTCTGCTAGCTCACACTGCTGCACACCAGAGTAATGAGAGGTGAGAGATAAAGTAATCAGAATGATGTGCAGACTCTGCCTTCTCTCGTGAGCAACAGGTGATTGGCTGAGGAGCCAAATAACACAGTATATCATGGCAAAGGCTACAAGGAAGGACACAGCCAACAAGTATTTATTGTTGAAATTTCTGCATTAAATTCAATTCGCAATGAGCAACTGATAGCCAGACTGTTTAATGCATATTTCAGTCTCCTGCCTTCAGTCAAGACAAAGACTGCATGAAACCTGCAGACGGAAAGACGAATAAGCGTGCCGAGCAAAGGATATCCTCCTCTCACGTAAGATCATTTGTGGAACTGGACGCTCCTCAGAAAGTAACACTACAGTCATAAACAGATGGTCACTCCATCGCTTATCACATAAGAAATTGTCTGAAGTTGATGAGCAAACAAAGAGCGTCTGTTTACGTGGCTAAAACTGTTCTCTCTCACAGTCAGACAAACAATATGTAACTGTTCAAGGAACAATCTGAGCTGCATAAAAGGTCAAAAAAAAGAGTAACATCAGCGTTATCGCAGCATTTTCTGGGACCCGAGCAAAAATAAGGAAATGTTTAAAATACTTCAAAATTAACCAAAATCATCAACACAATGTGACGTTAATCCCATCCTGGAAACATATTATACAATCTGATTTGGCCACAGTTGAATTAACTGTTGTTGGCAACCTCTCCGAAGTGTGCTAGAAGTTCTGTAGTGCTGTTGAGAGAACTTATGAGCGAGCTATGAGTGAGGACAGAGGGTCCTCTATATGCGCGCACTGGTTAGCTAATTGTAAAAACATGGGACTGAACGAGCAGACTCCAACTCTGAGAAACCCCCGTCAGTCAGACGAGTCCATACGGAGTGTTAGCGGAGCAGAGGACCAACGGACAAATACTTCAACAACATCCCCTCACACCAGTAACAACCTTTGTTACAAGACAATTTAATCTCAGTTAGACTGGACTGTGCGCAAAGTTAAGGTTACAATTTGCAAACTCAATAATGTGATTAAGTTTCATTCTTTTAAAAAGGTAGAGTTTGATCTTGCCTATTAAAGGTTTTCGCCATCTTCTGATTATTTCCCTGCTTCTTTTTTCCTCTTCCCATTTAATCACCTCAGAAATGATGGCATGATTCCTGTTATGAAGCTCTTTGGCAGCCAAGTTTGACCTGTCGGGAAATTGTTTTCGTGTTTCTGTTCACATGTACCCATCCTGTCTCTGTGCCGCCTTCCTCCAGGTACTCGGGCTTCCTCCCACAATCGGAAGAGACGTTTGTTAGTTTAATTGATAAAAGCAAGTGTGTGTGTTTCAGTGTGTCTCAGTGTGATGGGTCTTACAACCCTCAATGGGATGAGCAGCTAAGAAAACAGATGTATGGATCCACAGGAGCACGTTTTGTCTGAGCTCTGTTTATCCCCGTTTCCCTACACCTTTTCAATGTCAAAACTGAGAGAACTGTGACTCAACATTTTTGTAACTTTCTGAAACCACTAATCTGACATTGACGGCCTTTTCACACAGTGACTAACCGGCTGCAGCCGTGCAGAAGTAAGAAAGGACCAGGATTAAACTTCTTTCTCCTAAATAGCCTTTTGAGAATCACACCACTAAATCAGTATTTTAAACTTCTCTCTTCCTCTAGTCATCATGACAAACGTCAATCTCTCAGAGCAGCTCGGTGAGGCTTAACATTCACCATACGCCATACACTACAGTGTGCTTAAAATTCACCAGCTTTGCCTTGTCCCAGATTCCTGTAAAGTATGCCTCTCTCAACCTAACGTGCCATCAAAACGAGCCAATTGGCATAAGCTGCCTGGTGCTGAAATGGTGCCCAACAAACACACACACACACACACACTCACTCACACAGGCACTTTGCAGTCTGTAGAGTGGTTCACTTTAACACTTTCACTGGCTAGCCTCTCAATGATGTCCAAGTCCAACAATCAGCACTCCAATTAACAAAGATTTAACAGCAGTGGTGGTAATTTATTGTTTCCCCCTCTAGGAAAACTAAGGCAATTCAGACCAGCCCATTTATGTGAAAAACCTGGTCTGGTCACTCCACAATGATACACAATGACACTACAATAAAGTGGGCTTGTCATCCCGTATTTAACTGATTTTATACTTGATAAAATTGTAAAGTCATTTTTGTTCTTCTCACATAATTATGTGCATCATTAATCCAACTACAAAGATTTTACAGTGTAAAAATAATCTTCATACTTAAATATCGAAACCCATTTAGTTTTTGTGTTGGAGCACAAACATGATCCGACAGCCTCATCACAAATATAACTTCGACCAAATCTGAGCCAAAGCTTGTTTAAAGAAACGAATGAGAAAGTCCTTTAATTTAGATGTGACGGACAATCCCACCCTCAGTAAAAGATTGATGTAACCACTGTGACGTCGCCCACTGGTTAGCGAAGCCTCAATCTTAGCCGTCGCCATCTCAGTGTTCTGCAACCAGATGTGCGAGGGGCGGATCTGAGTTTTACACTCCACACCTATTGGCTAACCAATTGTGACTGGCAAATTGTTAGCCAACGGGCTACCAGAAAGGATTCTGACTCTTACAAGTTTACTGACCACAGCGCAATGGAGTCGAGGACTAAACAGCCCAAAGACTTCTACACAAATCGGGCTTTCTAAAACCACAGGTGTCACCCCCTGGTGGCCGTTAGAAAGAATGCATGTATGTTTCAAGCAATGTCTTTTATTCTGATTACAATTAAATCTTGAACAGTTCACATTGCTAAGGTAAAAACGTGTTGAAAATAATTAATGTATGTACTCAGAACACAAAACCTATGACTATGTACACATTTGTATACAGCATTAAAGCAGAGACAAAGAAACTCTATTGGCATCCTTTTTTATAGCAGGTCAAAGCAGATACTCTTTATATATTGTGTACGCTTAAAAGTTAATGAGAAAACTGCATTCAGAACCTCTTTAAGTAAAACAGCACACATAAGGAGTCATGTGCTGTGGGCATGATCTAAACTTTACCATCCACACGGAGAAGTTTAAAAAGCAGTCATTGAACGCAACATTCTTCATACAAATATGTATGAGGGAGTAGGTGGAACAATAGAGGCTGGTTCTGAGAACACAGATGGTATTACCGTCTTCCTCATTGTGATCTCTCAGCGGTTATTGCTGGCATGTGAAAAAGAGTGGCACGTGTTATGGAGGCAATGCATGTCTATGTGGCGTGTTGGCCCGAATTTAGAGACAAGGACAGTGACAAAGGGGTTTGGTGTATGGGGAAGTGAGCTTTTCAAACTAGGGTACAGTGGAGGGTAAGAAGTTATAGTTGAATTGCCACTTACATCAGAGCTAAACATGAATGGAAAAGGACAGAAGTTCCTTTCCTCACTGGCATACCTCTTTAACAGGGACGCCTTTATCCCCAGGCTGAGTTACAGAATAGTTTGATGCTGGTCATATGATGAGGTGAGCGAAGAACAAACTCTCTCCTCGAGGTCACGTCCCAGTGCTAATGGGAGCCAAACCCTTTAAGTCACAGCATTTTTGCCTTGGTAATATTAGACTGCTACTGGACTGGAACTGGATTGTTTTTCTAGGAATTAACCAGAGGAAATGGATATGATGGTGCTGTTGATTTTAGTACGACTGCTGAAGACTGCTTGTTTTTAATACTGACAGTCTTGAAGAGACATGTTATGCTCAATCATACAAAGTTTGTGACCCCTCCTAACTTCAAATATATATAACGTACTATAATATCTCTAGGTTGAGATAATAAAGATTTCCAAAAGAGTGTGGAAAGGCCACCAATAATTAAATAATAAAAAGACGTTTTCTGTGATTTAAAGGACAGGAAGGTCTGAGCAACAAGCTACCAGAACTTTTTCTGCAATTTAGATTAAGATATTTTAGGAATTAAATTGTAGTTAAACGTCGTTAAACTCACAGAAAAAGGAGTTTCATTGGTCAGGCCCACTTAAGATCAAAGTGGGCTGTATGTGGCGCACGATGTAAAATGAGTTTGACATCAGTAGCGTTAGTGCGTGCCATCAAATGATCAGCGTCCAACCAGTAAGATGGAGGGGGTGATGTTGGAAAACAAGCAATATGTGGCCATCTTTCAATAGCTTTTCAGGTCAGACAGGGAATGGAGACTACCACAATACTGGTTTTGTTCTACAGCACTTATCAAGCTTTCTGATACATCCCCTCCTACAGGATGGGATTGAATCTTTCTGAAATGCCTATCTAAGAACAACTTGGGATGTTTTAAGAAAAATAATTTCTGCAATGTTAACCCCCCCCGAGTCATCATTGGTGACTAGCTCCAAACTAGCTCTGAACCCGAACCTGAAGTTTCCAAGAAAGTAAGTTGGAATGATTTCCACAGGAGAACTTTTCTGAACTTCAATATGAGCAAATAAGGTAATAACAGTAAGAGCAAAGGATAGTGTTGACTGGAATATGACAGCGTGGCTAATAAAACAATTACCAGGCAACTGTTACCTGCAACACCCACAACTGACCGTCAGCTACAAAGGGATGTGCACTGAGTGAATCAGTTCCTGTGTGGACACTCCTTTAACTGGCACTTCCAGTCTCCTGTTTTTGCTACTGGCTGGCTTGTGGCCCAGGTCGCTGCTTTGGCCGCCCTTTAAGCCATTCAGCCACCTTCCCAGAAAATAAAATAAATAAAAAATCTCACACAGTTGGACGTACTCCAGTTCAGCCTTGGGGAGTGATTGCTCTGCTCTGGTAATCTGCTGTGCGCTGGAGGGCCAAATTAACCACGATCTGCAGGAGGTGAAGAGCTGGTTGATGTGCCGCTACGCTGAGCTCACCGAGACGGCAGAGCAGAACAAAGCCTACCAGCCGGCTGCTCCAAAGGAGTTGGAGCTCATAAGCACTCGCACAAGAGGCACATGGATATACAGCTGTTATTTTCACGATTTAATTAGCAAATATTATATTTGCAGTGTAAAACGTCTGTATTTATTTAATCTACTACAACTGTATTTGTAGTGTTGCCACGCATCACTTGTAAGGCATACAGGGATTAATTGAATGTCTTTTAGTCACTGTAATATTTAACATAGAGAGGGAGAGAAAGGGCGAGAGCAGGATGAAGACAGCAAAGAGACAGAGCAAAAATGAACAGGTAAGAGAGAACATGTAGTCAAATTAACTATAAAGCTGTGCTGCCCTGTTATCGATTGTGGATCCCCCACTTGCTCTTATAATTATTATAAGGTTATATTTTTGTCATTTTTTAAATTTCTAGTTGAGTGCGGAGGATAGAGAAATTAAGGAGAAAGGAGGAGGGAGCAGATAGCTGGAAAAACAATGCTTATTTTTCACAAAGTACTTTTTCGTGTATTTCATGGATGCCTTGCGTGCTTTCCAGTAGCACGCTTAAAAAATGCCAGTGGACATTCTAAGCAGAGCACACTGATATGAATGGTAGTTTATTCAGGATTCACACCACTCTAAACATGACTCGAACAGGATGGCTGCCAATACATTACCATGAGAGACTTCAGATCTATTCTCCACTCGTGAAATTGGATTACACGATGCTACTTCTTTCCCGACTGAGCCTTCGCCTCGGGTTTGATAACTAGAGGCTCCACCCTAAAACGTCTGGATTAGACTGGGATCTCCGACTATTCACTCTTGACTTATTCTTAAACACTACAACAGGTCATCCAACCAATTAGGTTGCTTTTGAAGGTAACACGGTAATGTGACTCCAATTGAATTGAGGTTTGCAAATGTGAAACGTGTTGATGACATTTGCAAACAGCATATTGTTTTATATTAATTAACAAGGCAGTGTATGCATAACATTATGATTGGGAGCTGAGGCCCCCTAAAAGTCTGAACTAGAATCGCCCCTGGTTTCAAGTATGACACACAAACAGAGGCATACACAGAAATTCCTGTTTGCTTCACAGCTATCGCTACACTGCAGTACATCGACTTTTACAACCTTCATTTCAATTTCACGCAGTCTCTCCTCCAGTTTGTGTGTCAAGGACAGTTTCACTGACTGTCTTCATTCTGTCTAAAGAGAACAACAAACTGAAAGACTTAAAAAGAGGAGGAACACATGGGTGACGTTTACTAACCCTAACCACAAATTATATAAGCTTCTCTTAAAAACTCATAACAGAAAAAAGGGGCCAGACAGAATTAAATTTTCAAGATGTTTGGGTCTCATTTTTGAACAAAGAAGAGGGAATAATGGAGGAGCTCTGGGTTTGGATGTTAGATCATGCATGTGTGTTGAATAAGGTGTACAGCTTCAAAGCTTAAAGTCTGGAGCTGCCTTATTGGCTATCACTATATTAGCAGACTAAATAAGGAAGTGTTTTTTTGGGTTTTTTTGGGTTGCCAATTCTCATCAAGAGTGGGCAATACGACTTGTCAAAGTATATGTGTTGCCAGAGTGATGTGCAAAGATCTTGAGCCACGCCTCATTTCTTTACATTTTGCTTTCAAGGACCAGACATTTGGATACTGGCTGCTGTGTCACTCATTTAAGTCCAGGCCTTGTACATGACTGTTTTCACACCAACCTGTTTTTATGGTGTGTTAAAAGCATCGTTCAAGCATTAAAAAGGCACCTAACTCGAGGTGTGTCTACACATATGACAAGACCCTAGTTTTAATTATCTAGTCACTTTGTTACACATTTCAATAAATCAAATGCATCCATTTCCCTAGCAACATGTAAAGAATTGAGGGCTGGAACACGCGTGCTTTATCTCTTCACATGCTCACCCTCCTGCCTCACTACAAACTAAGTAAAGAAGATTGAAACACAACGTATTCACACTGCTTTCCAATTTCACTGGGCCATGCATCAGTATTGCAGCCACCTGTCCTGGCAGCAAATTTATCTTGCATAGAAATTTCTGATTTTCATCACGTGAAAGTTGCTATTTGGTGTCAATGTCACAGTCAGTGGACATCTCAAACGCCGTGCCTGCACAGGTCTTTGAAGTCAGTCATTGACCAACAAAACAAACACAATGGCAGCTACCGCCCATTTCAAGGAACAAAAATATCCTGAGACGTTGGCAAATACTTTTATCTTATCACGTGTACAAAAAAGGGATTTGGGTTGTCACGTTCAAACCAAGCAGACCTGCATAACAATCTAAGAAAGAAGCAGATCAATGAAGGTAATTCAACAAACCTCTAACATCACCGACTTCACTGAAGCTGGGAGTGGAAATCCCATTGAAACGGTAACTCTTACTTATTAGTCATAACTCCATCTATTTATAAGAAGGTAAAACAAAAAACAAAACAAAACAAAAACAGGAAGCACTCTCTACTGCAAACGTCCAACCATCCTATATTTCCCCTTTTTTTAATATTTTATCTACAAAAGCAATCCAGTGACTTACAGAGATTGCTTTCTCAAACTGGGAATAATTATTTACATGGACAAATAAGAGCAGGAATCAGTAACACAGGGAGATCAGTGAGGTACTGAGAGTGTCAGGATTATAAATCCTTTAGAATAAAAAATAAATAAATAAATCCAATTCACACCAGAAGAAAAAGGGTTAAAACGTCTCCAAATCTGTTGTCTTCACTGCGACCTGCTCTCTTTACACTCATTTTTCTTTCCCGCCACTCTGATGGAGCAGGAACAAAGCCCGTCTCCAGCTGCCCGTCTTTTCAGTTGGTTCAGGTGGTTTGGATGAATAGCAGGCTGGCAACAGCAGCTCCATGACCGCACTACAGTCAGCACAGTTGGGTTGAAATACAAGGCGGTGAAGTCAGTTTAGCCTAATCATTTCCTTCACATTTGCCAAAAATGATCTATGCTATATTCTGTAACAAAGACGACTCTGGTTAAAGCTCAGGCAACAGGTGGAAACTTGACTCCCACTTTTACTAGGCAGTGGTGGGTCACAGCTCCATCAGCTGTTCACTGGGGGGAGAAAAAAAGTTGCCATTCTGGTGCACTGTTCTCCCTGCTCAGGGGTCACGGAGTCACAAATAGACACAGATTCATGTGACCTGACGCCAGGCCAGGAAAGACACCATCATTCAGTAAGGGAGAGAGACTGCCACAGAACTACCCCCTATAAAAAAATCATTTCAGTATCACAAAACCACAAGGGGAAGCACCCCACAGGATGCCCACTCCCCTGTTCAAACCACACTCATGGTTTCAGATCATAACTGACACGCTTAAGCTGTGAATGCATTAATTTCATCTGTTTTCTACTCCAGCTCCTGTGAGACACCATCACCCACGTGGTACCATTCAAGCGCCCATTACAACGGCCAACACACGTACATGCACACACGTGCTCACACACGACAACGTGTCCAACGATTGATCACAGGGTTGTCTAAAAACGTAGCACTACTTTATTTAGTTTTTCCATTCGACGAGACTTCAATTTGATTCTTTTTTGTTTTCAATCACAAAACCGGAAAGAAGCGATGCGGCAATGGTTTAAATGTGTCACTCTAATGCGGAGAGAAACAACAAGAGCCGAAATGTGAAGCGCAGGAAGGAGAAAAGGCGTTGAGAAAGCGTTTTTAGCACCAAAATGTCTCCATAGTCAGCACTCTTCTCCAGCTGGACCGTCTTGGGTCTAATAGAGCGCCAAAACGTGGCGCTAAATTTAATTTAAATGAACAAAGGACGCATGCGGTCAAGAAGTAACGAAAGCCCCAGTCCGTCTGCCTCCATTTCTACCTCATGAGATTCTTTTAAGGTATAAAAACGAACCACGCCGTCGTAACTTTAACATAACACCACATCCGATACAACCGCAACGTTATTTTTCAGCAAATTCGCCTTTTTTACGCTTAATCTAAAGCCGGTTTTAAACTACCGTTACCTGATAATAAAGGTAAAACAAGCGACTGTCAGTTCACACTACCGCTCATTGACTTCAGTGATGTCTTACCTTACCGGGATCGGTCGAGTTTCTTCTCTTCTCACTCTGTCCACACAACTAAACGAAGTAGTCACGCCTTCGTTGCGTGGCCACCCAATCGCAACATTCATCTTAACACAAGTTTAGAACGACAAAAGGCGCACAGGGGGACGAAAATAAGCCTGTTATTGAGTTGCAGCCCGCCAGGGTATAAAAACAAATGTCTCAAATTAAAATGAGCCCAAACACAACACGAAAGCATCCTTTTGTCACAGTCTGTGCGTCTGGCTCTGACCCGTTCAAGTTTTCTGTATCGTTTTTAATTTGTAGTTAAGACTTATGAATTTTAGACTTTACAGCTTTTTCGTTTCAGCACTATCCGTAGTTTTAGTTTAGGTCAGGTTTCCATTAGCATCATAGTTGTTGATAAGTTATACATCTAATGTGCAGCTGTACATTTTTCATAAACAATGAGTAAAAAAAAAATACTCATAACAAAGTGTTTCTACACTGTAATTCTATTTTTTTTAAATGAAAAAATTCAATTTGTGCAAACACGCTATAAAATGTTATGGCTAGGCAAGTCAACTGCACTTTCAAAATCGTCTAATCAGTGAGGAGGTGGAAGAAGCTTGAGTATTTGATGTGGGACTACAATAAAATGTCATCTGCCACCCAATACTTTCTGGATGTGTAATGCCAGTGTCTGTGACTGTTTTTGAAACATCTTTGATGAGTAATCATATCCCTATTGACGTGACTGGCACAACCAGAAATGTGGCAATAATGTCACTTTAAAGAAGCAGCTTATGGTACAAATGAAACAAAGAGTGATGCCAAATCCAGGAATACAAAAGGACTTGCCACACCACAGCACAGGTCTTCTTTGTTTTTGCTGTAAGAATTCAGAACTCTAAAATAACAAAAAAACAACAACAAAGTAAGCAAAAATACCACAAACAAAATATATTATATATTAAAAATACTTCAAAGCAACCACCTTTTGCTTTGATAACACCTTTGCGCAGCCACCTTCATGAGCAAGTCTTGAAGGGGTTTCCATATTTGCTGAGCACTTGCTGGCTGCTTTTCCCGCAGTAAAACTCCCAGAATCCAGTGATCCTAGTGATTTTGGAGGCATGGTGATCCAGCACAGCACTCCATCACTCTGCCCTTTGGTCAAAAAGCTTTTTCAAGGCCTGGAGGTGTTTTTGGGTCATTGTCCCATAAACAGATAATGATCCAACTGAACACAGATGGTGTTGCTGCAGGATATTAGAAATACAATCCTGTTTTAGTGTTATCTTCATGTTTGAATAAATCACCAAACAACTCGCACCAATATTTTACGGATCTCAGAAAGATGTGGCGACTGGAGCCAAACATTTTAACAGGAAAGTCAGATTAAGACAGTCTTCTTACCATAGACTGTATCTATGTGATGGACATAGCTGCTGTGATGGCAGCCATTGCTTTTAAATTCTATATTTTAAAGCCTCAGCATTAGAGTTGGGGCCAGAAGTTACCATATTTGGACAAGAGGCTGCAATATGAAGTTATCAGCTGATTGTAGTACACTTGGTTAGCAAGTTCCATTCGTAAACACCTCAATCAAGGCAACACCTTCCACCTGCAGATGGGTGTTTTATTAAAAAGCCATCCTGTTACAGTTGTTATGAATTCCTGGTGGCTAAAATTGTTTTAGCACCAGTTTGTAAACATGCTTTTTAATGCTGTAACGTTTGGTCCCGGCCAATAGAGGAAATGCAGGTTTTGGCATTTCAGTGTTAGCTTAATTATTCAGCCTCAAAGGTTGCCTCTTACTCCTAATGCTGCGTTCACACCAAACACGAAGCAAAGTTTCTGCAAGGCACAATTACATAAAGGGGAACTGACGCAAACAGAGATTAATCCATGTTTGAGTGATGTTTCAACTCGGTCATGAAAACCCATCAGCTGGTATTCTCCCATAGAGGAAGAAAAGAAATTTAACGTGTCTTCTACTTGAAGCACGAGAAGCAATGATTCAGACTCCAATCACAAAGTTCGGCAACCCTAATGAATGTATTGTTTGATCTTATTCTCTGATGCAGATGGAAGTCAGTATATAAGGCAAAAACAGAGTTTGTACAATTATAATTTTTGAAAGAGTTTGAAAGTCAATATTTGGTAAGAGCACCTTTATTCTTCAGCACTGCCATTCTCTTAGACAAGCTTTCTAGTAATTTCTTAAAGTAGTCTTCAGGAATAGTTTTCCAGGCTTCTTGAAGGAGATTTAAAGCTTTTCATTGAATGCTAGTGTCACGGCTGGGAAAGCAGCCGTGTGGTGTAGAAAATGAGGACCCAAATGCTGGCACTCGTTGGATGCAGGTGAGTGGTTTATTTACAG
>VOQK01019265.1:49159-60112 GCA_015052645.1 Benitochromis conjunctus
TGATGAAGGTGTGATATGCTTTTAAATATTTTCAATGCTGTAAAAGTGAAAAAAGGAGGATTTAAGATCTCAGTGAATCAGAGATAAAAGACTAAATGATGCCTCGAGGGTTTTCACTTTTTTACAAAAAAGTTAAAGAAAGAAAAAAAACTGATTACAAAAAAACCAAACAAACAATGTAATAGTAGCTAGTATCTAATGCCATTAATTTTTGTATAGAAAATACAGATAAACATCTTCTGTTATTACACTGACCTTGGATTTATCTGTTGTTTAGGCTGTTTTAATAGATGGACTCATAGACGTTACCCAAAGGAGGTGAAGGTCTTTTACCTGCTAGCTCCCAGCTAAAAAACGATTTAATGTCTGATCGTACTGATGTGAGAACACTGTAAGTAATGTGGCAGAGAATTCCAAGCTTGTGGTTATGCTGCCTCCACCACGCTCACTCGCCTAAACCAGGGAATACGCACTAATGAGAATGCTGCTGATGCGACTAATCTCCCGCTGTGTGCTACATATGAGGAAGGACAAAAAAGGACAATGACTCTTCAAACATTTTTAAAAAGCTACAGACTGGAGAACACTCTTTTACTTGCTTGCTTTACTTGCTCGTGTATACGTAGCAACACAGGAAAGCCTGCTTTGTCCGCTTATGCATGCAACCTTGTCGCACTGGTGTGCAATGAGGTTGTGGTTGTCTTGCAGTCTAGCCTGGTTGCAAAATGTTTTCGGAATTAAGGAAACTATAAACCTCGAAACAAGCATACTGTGTGCTGTATGCGTTTACCTCAAAATGGCATGCATATGCCAGTCACCAGATTGTTGGTTGGGCAACAACATTATTCACATGACTTGAATGTGTTTTTTTGTGTAGACCCAAGTCATCTAGTAAGTCATATATATCAATAGCCTCAGAAGTGTTTCTCTTTCTTCCAAATCTTAAACTTTGCATTTCACCGATCTGTGGGTAAAGCTTTGTAGTCCAGATCAAAGAAACTGGGCTTAATTTCAGTGCAAGTGAGAAGAGAAATTACAATCAGCCTTGTGCCTGTAATCTATTTAGTTTTCGCCCTCGGCTCACTCTCTGTGTGTGGTCTTGACTCTTGCTCATACTCAACAAATGTCCCAATTAAACCACAGTATCAAAATCAGCCCTGTCCTTTTCTTTTTTCTTTGCTTTCTTTTTTTTTGAGGAAAAGCAGCAGCAGAAAGTTGTGATCCTGGTGTAACGGATACCAGATACACAGGACTCTGTGCAGTCCAATGAAAACTCAACATGGCATATCAGAATAAATACCTCATACAAACTGTCTACCATGGTGGTGGAGGTGTCATGATTTAGGCTTGTTTTGCAACCACAGTCATTGACTCAATCATGAACTCCTCTGTAAACCGAAGTAGTCTAGAGTCAAAAAGCGAGAACATAAAGCTTGTGTCGTGTAACAGGACAATGATCTTAAACACACTAGCAGATCTACAACAAAATGTCTGAAAAAGAAAAGAATCAAGGTGTTGCAATGGGCCAGTAAAAGGCCTCAATCTGATTGAAATGCTGTAATGGGACTTTAAGAGAGCCAAAAATTCTCCACAATGATGTGAGAAACTGATGAAGTTTTACCGAAAATGGGTCCTTCAAGTTAGGTGTTCAGTGGTTGTGTACTTAGTTTATTTTTACTTAATTATACTACCTTAGCCCAGGGCCAATATATCCTCGGTCTAAAGGACTCACATGTCCTCTTATCACTCCCAGTGCAGTTACCGTATATCTTCCAATAACCGCCGGTCTCTTTTAAACGCCGGGCCGGCCGGATAATTTTTTGAATAAACGCCCCGGCTATAATTCGAAGATATACGTTATATGTCGCTTCTCCATAACATTAAATTTGAATCACAGGGTTTGTTTTTCACCCAGGAAACTTTCTTTTCACATGACAGCATGTTTAAACTTTGAGAGTGGCTAATATGTGTCATAAAAACGCATGAGGCTGCTGGCTGCATGGCTCCTACAAAATAAAATACATGCAGGCAGAATCAGGATATCGCTCCACATTTTTAGTACAATTATTCTTCACGAATCTGAAATAATATCGGATTAGGAATGTCTGATAATTATCTGAATTCTGAAATACTGTTAGTGTTTTCTCTAAGTGTGTAAAAAGCCTTTTGCTCTGTTATTTATCGGCAGTTTACTTTGTGGACAGTACACTGCAAACAACAACTGTAAAGCTGCCTGGAAGTTAAACAACGTTCCACTGTTAGCTGAAAGATTTAAATGGCAAACATATGTTTCTGATTATTTCGAGGAGTTTCCCTGAACCAACATGAGGATGTTATGTAATCATAGCATCCATCTTCACATGAAAAAACATACGCAGTCTTCATGAAGCAACTACCTCATTCTTATGAAATCGACTTTGCCTAACCAGTAACGAAGACAAATCAGTGTGAATATTAGCTGACAAAAACCAAACTGACCTCAGTTCGCTCATCTAAACTCAATACATTTCTGTGTTTGTGTAAAATGTGCCTTATTCAATATCTAATAACAAACCTGAGATTATTTACTGATGAAATTTAATCATACCACATTCCTGGGTATGTTATGCACAAATATGCACGCTCAGGTTATTTGTAATATAGACTCTATTTTTTTAGTGACTACAGAAGCTCTCTCAGTTCAGGACAGACACCCTCCCTTTCTCCCTGTCGTTTATACAGTAAGTTAATCACGATATCCATCATGGAAGTCTGTATCGATACTAATAGCTTTGTGAAGTTGTAGTTAAATGTTAACTAGTGCTTAACTAGTAATACACTGTTATCAGTGCAGATGTCTAAAATAACTAGCTGACTGCAGTATCACTTTTTCTATTTCTTGCTTTTGTTTTTGCTGGTTCCCTTTGTGCTAATGAACCAAATAAACCTTCATTATATGAGCAACACCAATTGTTTAAGGTCTTTCAGGACTTAATCATGCTTATTTTACCCTGACACATCTCAACAAACAGCTGCTCTTTGTAACGGCAAAATAACGCTGCAGAAAGCCGTGTCACCAGAGTACAGTGGAGCAAAAAAAGTATTTAGTCAGTCACCAATTGTGCAAGTTCTCCCACTTCAAAAGATGAGAGAGGCCTGTAATTTTCATCATAGGTGTACCTCAACTATGAGAGAACAAAATGAGAAAGAAAATCCAAAAAATCACAAGAATTTATTTGCAAATTATGGTGGAAAATAAGTATTTGGTTACCTACAAACAAGCAAGATTTCTGGCTCTCACAGACCTGTAACTTCTTAGTAAGAGGCTCTTCTGTCCTCCACTCGTTACCTGTATTAATGGTACCTGTTTGAACTGTTATCATTATAAAAGACACCTGTCCACAACCTCAAACAGTCACACTCCAAACTCCACTATGGCCAAGACCAAAGAGCTGTCAAAGGACACCAGAAACAACATTGTAGACCTGCACCAGGCTGGGAAGACTGAATCTGCAATAGGTAAGCAGCCTGGTGTGAAGAAATCAACTGTGGGTGCAATTATTAGAAAATGGAAGACATACAAGACCACTGATAATCTCCCTCGATCTGGGGCTCCATGCAAGATCTCACCCCGTGGGCTCAAAATGATCACAAGAACGGTGAGTAAACATCCCAGAACCACACGGGGGGACCTAGTGAATGAGGAGAAAGAATGCTGAGTTGCATCCAAAGAACCATCGTGTGAAGCATGGGGGTGGAAACATCATGCTTTGGGGCTGTTTTTCTGCAAAGGGACCAGGACGACTGATCCGTGTAAAGGAAAGAATGAATAGGGCCATGTATCGTGGGATTTTGAGTGAAAACCTCCTTCCATCAGCAAGGGCACTGAAGATGAAATGTGGCTGGGTTTCTCAGCATGACAATGATCTCAAACACACCGCCCAGGTAACGAAGGAGTGGCTTCGTAAGAAGCATTTCAAGGTCCTGGAGTGGCCTAGCCAGTCTCCAGATCTCAACCCCAGAGAAAATCTTTGGAGGGAGTTAAAAGTCAGTGTTGCCCAGCGACAGCCCCAAAACATCACTGCTCTAGAGGAGATCTGCATGGAGGAATGGGCCAAAATACCAGCAACAGCAACTTTGGACCCATTGATACTAATGGGTCCAAAGTGTGCAAAGAAAATACTTCCCACACCCTTACACTACCAGCACTACCCTGAATTTTTGTTACACAGCAAGATGGATCCATACTTTTCATGGTTACACTAAATTCTGACCCAGCTGTCCAAATGACGTTTCTCCAACATCCTATTGTCTCATTTTGGTGAGCTTGTGTGAATTGTAGCCTCACTTTCATATTTGTTGCTGGCACCTGGAGTGGTCTTCTGCTGTTATAGCCAATCTGTTTCAGAGATGCTCTTCTGCATATCTTGGCTGTCATTCAATTCAATTCATTTAAATTTTATTTATATAGCACCAAACTACAACAGCAGTTGCCTCAAGGTCATGAATGGTTATTTGTCTTATTGCTGCTGACCTCTGACATCAGCAAAGCATTTTTACCCAAAGAACTGCCACTCGCTGGATGTTTTCTCTTTTTTGGACCATTCTCTATAAACCCTTGAGGGAGAATCCCAGCAGATCAGCAGCTTCTGAAATACTCAGACCAACAACCATGCTACATTCAGAGTCACTTAAATCCCTGTTCTTGCTCATTCAGCAGGTCATCTTGACCGTGTGTACGCCCAAATGCATTGAGTTGAACAAGTGTCCCTATCTAAATGACCATAAAGTGTATGTCAAACAATAAGTAGACATCTGAAGCAGTTTGTGCCACCAAAAAAGAAAAAAAAAGTTTGGAGATAACCAAAGACACTGGGATCACCCTCTGAGCTTTCTGAATGTCTGCATTTAGAAGTCCATGTCAAAGCGAGACAGGATTTCCTTTCCTTTGCTTTTATTTAAACTGTTGTTTTCATGAAACTGTGAAGGACATTTCCTTCTATTTTACCAGTTAAATAAATAAACAGATTGGTGTGTCTCTACAAAATAAAGTAGTTCTTCACCTGTGGTTATGACCTTGATGCAGTTTTGGTTAGTCCACTGCATCATGTTACTCTGCTGCCGACTCACACTACGTGCTGTTCCACCCCCGTCTGATTTTCAGATTGGGCTTTCTAATTATAGCTGCATAATTGTCTCAGGGCATAACGTCCTGGTAGGAGATCAAAAGGAGAGAGCTGCAGAAAAGGACAGTAAACTGGGCTCAGTTAATAAGGTGCTGAAGGCTGGTTACAGAGCTAGTGGGGGTTTCAGCGTCTCACTCAAACTCACAATGACCCTCGGCTTCTGCAGTCTGTAATCTCATCACTTCTGTCTATGTGCTTCTGTTACAAGAACAAGAGAAAGCAATCAGGATGCCACGTGGTTTTATTGTTTTCTTAATGAATAGGAAACTTAACTGATTTTGCATACAAAGGCCTATTAACTAGTAAAAGAAAGTATTAACCACTGGGGTGTTGCTAAAGAGGGGACGTTGGGCGGGGGTGGTTTTCTTGTTCTTTTCAAGTACAGGGAGAAACTACAGGAGGGATGAGGAGGTCTGGATCCAGTGATCGGGTTCACTGCCTATAGTACCACTCCCTAAACTCCATTACATTTCAAATGTCAACCTAAAACACAACTCAGCAGAACAAAACACGTTTAGAGTTGCAACCAGACTGCATTTTGTTGAATCTTGACTGCTCTATTCTTATAGGTCAGGTGCATCTCTGAATGCATGGCTACAATATGGAAACCGGTAATGTTTTTACACCTCTGAAGAAGGAGGAGCAGGAAAAGGAAAAGGAAAATAAGACCCAATGATGTTTTAGTGATGTTTGGTTTTGTATGGTTTGGAGTTTTTAATAATCAGCATATAGGAAATGTAGTTCCCCTTTAATTAGCAAGTCTATAAAATAACTGAACATTAGGAGCAGCATAAGTTCACAAAGCTCTGGGTCATCTTGCCTTTATCTTTTGCCCAGTTCAAATCCAAATATTTTCAGTTTCAGTGAGACAAGGCTGAGAACAAATCAATTCTTCTAATGATCTACTACATTACTACTACTACATTTTTGATGACTGTTTCCAAACCGAGAACATCATCTCACTAAAGTGAGCGTGTAACCTGCTCCTCTTTACGTGCACAGCTGTGTTCACTGCAGGTGAAAACTGACATCAACAGACCATCTTATCACTGAGAGAATAGCAGCTTTCTCAAAGCCACAGGAGCGCTGATATGCAAGCAACTTTAAAGGTGCAACACACTCCACCAACATTTTAGCAAGCACACAGAGGGGAGGGAGGGAGAGAGGAGTCTGAAATAGTGTGTGAGCACTGAAAACACAGTGCCAAATGTTCACATGATACAGTAGTGTTTTTAGATCAGTGGGGTCTATTCTCGGAGCTCTTTCATGTTATCTCCTGCTGCATGGAGTGTGTGTGAGTGTTTGAGAGGAGTGATCTCTATTCTCACACTGCCACCTGCTGTGGCGCCTCAACTCAAACTGTGCACGAGCCTCAACCTCTGGCCTGCAGCAACTTTGAGTCCAAACGAGTCATCTTTCAACTTCCTCTGCAGCTATCACAACAAGAATGCGGGGTTCGCGTGGACCTTTCCACAGCTATTCCGCCTCACATAAAAATTCAAGTACAACCCTCTGCCCTCAGTCACGCGTCCTCTGGCGCACTTTCAGCGCCGTGCGCAGCATTTGACATTGTCACCGGTTCTGCCGGAGCTTCACCAGCTCGTCACAGACTGCACACAACTAAGCACCGGCATTATCTGAACGGCACAGGCGAGAATAATAACGTGACTCTGCGTGCATCCCGCACAGCGTTTTGCACTACACCGGCTCTTCTTGGCAGTCTGCACGCTGCATTTAACTTTATAGGCTGCGTTGCAGATGTTATGCGGAACACAGACTTACCCTCATGCAACCAGCCTGCAACAGCCTCACATGCGAGCAGCACGGAGCTTTGTGGAGAACATCGGTAACGCGTTCATTCGTCTGTTTTTCTCTGGTCTCGTTCAACCGCGAAAGTAGACGCTCGGTGTTCGTGCAGCTGGCACGGATAGATGGGCTACTGACTGCAGGGGGGAGGCATACGAAGGGGATTTCTGTGACTGGTCTAGATTTAGACAAATAGCGGGCCAGCTGGTTGCGTTGGGTTTTTACAAATAAGCCACCAGATTATAATCCTTTTAAAACAACAACCAGAGCTTGATACTGGGTCAGAGCGAGAGGAAACTTGTATCTATTAGTATTTGTCCATGCAACAAAACTGTCACTCATCCTTTTGGACACTGTTGTGGACCAGCAACCACCTACTCTTCTCCAGAAATTAAACCATAAGGGTCTCATAAGAGTGTTAATTTATGCACTATTCATTAGATTTTCCAAATAAAACTGCATGAAAATGACAGTGCTAGCTGGATTTTTTTTTTCTTTACATTTTTTAAAGGAAGTTATAGGGAAGTGGTCAGGGTGGGTGGTGGGTGAACAAAGCTCAGGGTTTAAACGCATCCTCCCAGGTCTCATGTATATCTTCTACACATACTGCAGCTGTCTGTCTTAACACTAAACATGGCTCAAATCATTGTGAAGACTTGGAAACAAACTAGATACGCTATCAGTGAATATTTTGCAGGCATGTTCTGGATGAACATTTCGTGACTTGGTGAATATTTCATCGGGCAGTTCTGATAAGAAAATGCAAACCATATGGTATTATTTTCATTAAAAACACAAAGAGGTATTTATTGTTACAGAGCAGATCAGTTTATCGCAAATCTGTAAGAAGTGAGAAATGTTTTAAATAATTATCTTTTCAAAAAATAGCTTGAACTTGATGTTCACGAGCGAAGTCCAGTGCAGGGATTAGATCTCCTCCGGGGATTAACCTGATGATCACGAAAGGAGGGTGTAATATGAGAAATGTTTGCTTGAATTAGTATATTCTGAAACTCACCAATAAATTAGAAGGAAATCATATTTATGGTCGTTTTTTTCTCTCTTAATGTTGGATAAGAAATGTGCGCTCCTCCTGTGGATGCTCTACAGCGCAGATGGTTTATTGTGTAACCCCGAATCCCATTTTTTATTCATGTTGCTGGTTTGTTATAAATAAGGTAACAGATGACACGCGAGGCTTTGCTTGATCCAGGTCTGTGCAGAGAGCTGGGCCATGTGAGGAAACAGCTTCTACCCCCAGCTGCAGAATCATCATCGCTTATTCTTTCTCCTTTGGAGCTCCTCTCATCTCAAAAGGTCCAGCATCTGATTTATATATTGTGGGATTAGCAAAAGAAGGTAAATAAAAGGGTAAATGTGTCATGTGGTGTGCTTCAAGGTTTTCCCACAAACTGTCTTTGAGTTTATGCCATTTAAAACATCAGCAGCAGGATCGAGATGAGACAAAAACAGAAATGTCCACGAGTTTTCAGATATTTACCCAATCAGCTCACACAAGCATCTGGCGTGCTATTCACTGTCTGATTGAACACCCTCCTCCTATTCACTCATGCATTTTCACAAATATGTGAGCATGATGCAACTTATTTCTATTTGCCAACACTCTACTTATTAGTGTGACTATGTATGCATGTTTTCTTTCAGCGTGCATGTTTTCTTCCTCCACACCAAACTCAATGGTGGGCGATCCGTGTGTGAGGGAGAGCACATCTCTCCTCATTCACAACTGGATTCCCCTCAAATGTTTGTCCTGCGTGTTTCCTTCATTGGACGGGATGGTGAGTAACTCACTGACCCTGTTATGCAACCCTGGGTCTGTGGAATTCCTGATTGGCTGAATCCCATCTCAATTCAAAGTCTTATTACTATACTGAGTGCACAGTATCACTTCTTAGACACCCTGCACACACACACACACACACACACTGAGAAAAGCATAACCCCTCTTCTCGTGAGCTCAACTGTGAGACACGTCCTGACCCACATAAGGAAAATTCCTCCAATTCCCTTGCGTAAGTTTCACATAATTTAAATCACAGGAGATTAACTACTTGACTGCTTTTTTTTCTGAAGCACGGTACGGGAGAATTTGATCAAATAACCTTAGTTAGGGTCAAACACTGCTGCTATATAGAAGCTATACACTCTTACTTGCTGTAGCTCAGACTGTCTATAATGAAGTATTGATTTAAGCACATCAGGCCACCTCAGGGAACTGTAAACAAATCATGTGGTGAGATTTGAGCCACTGAGTCCCCATTTGGGCTGGACACGAACAGACATGTGGGAAATTGTTTCCAAGGATCCAGTGGTGTCTGCTGATGATCCCGTGTCTTTGTGGGTGGTTGCATAACCAGATTATGGCAGTTAGTTTTAGGCTCTGGGGTCACTGAGGCCTGATTATGCTCTTTAGCTTTTTCAATCTGAATCGCCTGAAGCAGCTTCCCAAACACTGAGATTCCTGAATGTGCCGCTGTTCTGTGTGAAACTTTTAGCCCACATGGAAGTGATTCTTGTTAAACCTTTTTTTAGGCCTTTCCCAAGTTCCTTAATAAGTCATAGATGATGGCGAATGTAGTTTTCCAGCTGCTGCTCTGTAAAAGTGAGTGATTGAAATTGAGAAATGAAAGCTCTTGAAAAATATAGAAACCACAAAAAAAACATGTGAGGAGTAGCTACTTCCAAATGCCGAGTTTAATGAAGTAAAGGTTTTGAGATCAACACATTGTCACTTGGCTGACTAAGATGTGCTATATGTCATGATGATTACGCAGGGTTTACTAATAAATAACAGATTTGTGAGGCAAACTTAAATAAAACAATTAAAATGTTCAAAAATCAACTATTGGATGTGGGAGAAATACATCTTCTTACGCCGACTGAGAAGTTGGATAGATAAATAAAGGTTCCTGCAGTACCACCTAGTGGTAAGTTGTTTTCTTCTCAGGCTGGACAGAGGTATGCAAAAAATAAAGCGGGCAAACGTTTCAGCGTAAACTCCATGATTATGCATAACACACACAACCCACTGCACAGCACACTCTCTGTGTTGTAAATTGGAGGTCATATATATCGTTCAGTCTGAAAAATCTTTATCTCTGTGGCTGAACTGAATTATTTTGACAGCTTGCACTCTGCATGTTGTACATCCTGAATTTATCAGTGATTACTTCTCTTGCAAATGTAACAACTAGTTAGATCAGCAGTTTCGACCAGCCAGTCTGGCACTGTGGTCACTTAAACCATCTTTGTTCCTCAGTTTTAACTTCAGCAGGTTGTTCGATTTTATCTTCATGTCTAAATGCATTGAGTTGCTGCCATGTGGCTGATTAGATATTTGTATTAATGAGCAGCTGAACAGGTGTGCCTATTGCACAATGAAGTAATTCACTCCCAAATTTCCCAATCTGCGCTCAGTGTACAAACTTTCTGTGTATTTCACTCATGTGCAGACTGTTTCTTCGGTTTTGGATCTATTCTCTGGGTCGTTGTGTTTATCTTCCGATTTCTGTTTACTTTGTTCTGGACGTTATTTTATTGCACTTATTTCCACACTAATGCTTGTTTTTAGATCAATCATTCTATCTCTGGTGTCCTGCTTTTGACTTTTCTTGTCCACATAACTGGTGATAATTGCAGCTCTCCTTTTACTTTTATTAATCTGTTTTTAAAACTGTGTTGTTTTATTGTTACTTTGACCTCTGTGCTGCATATTTGAATGAACGGTGCTGTAAAAATGAAGATGCCGTTTCCCACCATAAGTAAACACACTTCTAGAGAGAAGAATCATCCTGAAAATAAACACTCTTATTCATTAGACTGTAGCCCATCATAATTCATCACTACAGCACACTGTAGAGGATGTCTGTGAAGGTTCTCAGTCATCCAGGTCATCGTAGTCTAAGGAGCTTAGGAAAGAA
Source organism: Benitochromis conjunctus (assembly GCA_015052645.1). Lineage (NCBI taxonomy): Eukaryota > Metazoa > Chordata > Actinopteri > Cichliformes > Cichlidae > Benitochromis > Benitochromis conjunctus. The sequence continues at coordinate 60,072 of VOQK01019265.1, forward strand.
AAGCGTCTGGACTTCTTTAAGTTGCTTGAAGACGTTTCCCC
>VOQK01019266.1:1930-14423 GCA_015052645.1 Benitochromis conjunctus
CAAACATTACTTAGACACACTATCGAAAATAATATATTTATATCATAATTATTTGTATTGAAAATAAAAGAAGTCCTCAAAATTGAGTTCAAAGAACAATTTACGACGTATTTGCACTGAAACATGGAAGCAAATTATTTATACTTTAAATGCATAGAGATGTTTAAATAAACTAACTTTTCCTTTATTTTCGAAATCACGAGCATACACATTATTAGTGCAGCACTGTAAAATGAACTTCTAATAAAACTTTTTTTTTTGCCATTTAATAATGTGTGTGACTGCATTTCTTGTTTTGTAGGCTTTTCATCTTTGATCATTAGTGTTGGAATCAAAAATCAATGCCATCCATTATTGAGAAGGTACGTCCATTAAAAACTTTAAACAATAGAATAAACATTTTGTAGAATGGACAGTGTCATGGTATCATACTTCATATCTGTGCATTTGGAGGCAAGTATTTTGTCTCTGGTGTAAGTGCCTTTTTTTCTCAACTTAGAAGACTATCTCCCATTATACCAGACTAGCTGAGAAAATCAAGCGATGTACAGTTCCTTTTAGTCTGGACCATTCTTACTCTATTTCTTTCCACGATTTAGGTGAATAACATTATAATCTTAGTCTTCACTTAGCTGTAATTTTCCTCTACTGCTCATTCTTACCTTGTGCCATTTGCACATCTGTTTCTTCCACACTTCTCTCTTCAGTAAAAGGTCCTGCCCTGCTGGGCAGAGGTGGTCTGTGGTGCATGGCGTCAGGGCAGGGTGGCCAGCTGGAGGTTGGGGTATCAGGGACCTCCAGTCTAGCCAAACCTCTCTACCTGCAGCGCTTAGAAAGATCCCTGAAGTTGGACAGTTTTTTGCGTCAGACTGCCGCTATCTTCAACAGAGACATAACCAGGTACAGAAAAAGAGATACTGATGGTCGACATTCACTTGTTGCTTCCAGGCTAAGGTTTGTTTTGGGCACCTGTTGCAGATAAATAAAAAAAACTGAAGTGTTTTGCATCAATCTTCCCATCTTATCAAAATGAAACCATATATTGTGTTTATATATATACAAATTTAGATGTTTGCATGGCTGACTTGGCCTCTTGTCGTCTGCTTTACATTACACTGTCTAAGAAGAGAACAGATACTGTACATACAGGATGCAAATGTTGGGCTTACAGCTATACATTTCTCTTGTAGTGATGATAGCGATGACAGTGATGGTGCACTGGAGCCAGGGATATCCCTGGATGCCACCACTCATGATACGGCTTTGACAGTGAAGAGTGAGTCGTGTGAGCAAGGAGATGGGTTGGCAGATGGCAAGCCACTTAATGGAGTGCTTCTGCAAGGTAAAGGTAAGATGTACTGAGAAATGTGTTAGTGACATGTTGCTACACATCCACACTCTCGTTGGTTTAATGAATCTTTTCTTTGTTTCACAGACCAAAAGGCAAATAAAACAAGCCTTTACAATTTTTCTAAGCTGAAGAAGAACAGGAAATGGCTAAAGGTATTGACACTAATACTGACCTCCATCTTTGAAGATTTTTAGTCTTATATCTACCTCCTTTCTTACATTTGTGTGTCACATGCCCTCAGCTTCCTTTAACCATGCTCGTACTTTTTCCTCATGCAGAGTATCTTGTTGAGTGATGACACCACAGACTCAGATACAGACTCAGATGACGCTAACTTCAGCATGTCTCGGGAAGAACTACATGATATGCTGAGGCTCCATCGTTACACGAGGCAGCATCAGAGCAACTTCTACTCGGACCGGGAGGTACAAATACACACACAAATAAAGAATACTAATTGCTAATACTTTGTGTCAATTTAGTGTCATTGTAATAATAAGCTTCTTAATTAAGTTCTTATTCAAAAAGTGTTAAAAACAAAAAGAGCAAATAACACTGCTTGTGCTTGATTCATAATGGTTTGTCATAATTTCTTCTGGTTTAGTATCATTTAGCTGTTGAAATGTGTTAGAAGTCCCCTGTCAGAAAGGTAGACCATAACATCTCTGGTGCCAGAAATATGGTGACATATAATTGGGTGAAATTAATGGCATGGGCATGCACAATTTGCCCCAGGGATAAGTACCTAGGAAAACCCCACTAAATAAAGAAGTACAGGACAAGACATTTACATAAAAAAAATCAATCAGTTCAGAGCCTCATCACCTACAACAAAGTTCTTCAGACATCTTAATTAAGATGTATCATGGTCCTCTGTGTGTATGTGTTTCCTGCAGCTTCACCAATATCAGTACTACAGCACGGGCCTCTTATCGACTCATGATCCCTTCTATGAGCAACAACGCCACCTGCTGGGTCCAAAGAAAAAGAAAATCAAAGATGAGAAGAAATTTAAGGGTAAGAAGAAAAAAAGCACCCCAATGTCAGTGCCTTTAAGGAAAAAAAAAAAACACATTTTAAAACAGCTAACAAGATCTACCTTTTCATTTAAATGTCTTTCTTTTTTTTGTAGCTAAACTGAAAAAAGTAAAGAAGAAGAAGAAACGGGGAGAGGGAGAATTTGTGGATGAGGACCGTCCCTTCATCACCAAAATCTTTGCTAAGTTTTCCCATGATGCTTCGCTGCCCATGGTGAAGAAAAAACATCTCACTGTCGAGCAGCTGAATGCTCGCCGACGCAAAGTCTGGCTAACCATTGCCAAAAAAGAAATCCCCAAGGTAAAGCAAAGAGTCTGTTTTGTTTTGATGTTGGTTCCATTTTTCCAACATTTTCTAATCCTAACTGTCCTATTTCCACTTTTTTTTTTTTTCCAGTCCTTCAAGCAGAAGACTTCTGCTAAGAATCTGATATTAACCAACGCAAAAAAGGTGAGTAAAGTGTACACAGCAGTGTGTGGTTAACAGGTACATTTAAAGCATTTTGTTAAATGTTCTTGGTTTTGCACACATGTGGTCGTTTTGTTGGTAACTCTCCATGTCCATATATTGCAAAAGTAACATTCAACCTGTGATTCATTTCCTCTTAGCTGGCTCACCAGTGCATGCGAGAGGTCCGGCGTGCAGCTATTCAGGCTCAGAAGAACTGTAAAGAAACATTACCCCGTGCCCGACGTCTTACTAAGGAGATGATGCTCTACTGGAAAAAATATGACAAGGTGGAGAAGGAGCACAGAAAGAGAGCTGAAAAGGAAGCCCTGGAGCAGCGTAAACTTGATGAAGAAATGCGAGAGGTCTGTGACAACAAGGAAGTTGTTATCGAGACATTTTTGATTTGGCATTATAGGTTTTTTTGAAAATCCTAAATAAGGATACATGTTTCTCCCTGAGTGTTTTTGTTTTGTTTTTTGTCTCTCACAGGCCAAGCGTCAGCAGCGCAAACTGAATTTTCTCATTACCCAGACGGAGCTGTATGCTCATTTTATGAGTGGTAAAGCTAGCGTGGGGGCTCCAGGTGGAGATGCAGCGCAGGAAGAAATTCTGAGAAAGCTTGAAGACACTGCAGCCCAGAGACAGATAGACATTGGAGGAGGAGTAATGGTCAACATGGGACAAGAGGACTACGGTATGAACGGCTCAATCGAGTTTAATGTATTACAGAAGAAATTAGTAGTCATCCTTAATGGCTGAAATTTGTATGAGTTGAGTTATTGATGACTAACTATAACAGTGTGAAATTAAATGGGATGAAACTAATTTCTATTTGTTTTCCTTTCTAGTCTTCAAGGTGTAGATTAGATTTTTTTTTCCTTCCTCTACAATGGTAAAATAAAAGTACACCCTCCATCAATTCACAATGCATGATAAAAATGATCTAGTCCTTATTAGGTCATAAACTTAACCTCAAATGAGCCAAAGCACATGATGTTTTACACTTTGTCATTATGTATTCAACAAAACCTAAATGAAGAAAATGAAGCCTTTGATGCAGGAGCCTTTAGCAGCAATAATTTCAAGTCATTGTTTTCTGAGTGACTTCATCAGTCTCTCACGTCACTGTGGAAGAATTTTGGTCCACTCTTTTTTACGGATCATTTAGGTTTGTAGGTATTCCATCGCAGCATTTGGGTTGGGTTTTGGCCTGGCCTTTGACTCGGCCATTGCAATACCGCGATTCTTTTCTTTTTCAGTCATTCTGTCGTAGATTTGCGGCTGTGCTTGTGATCATTGTTCTGTTGCATGACTCAGTTTGGGCCAGGTTTTAGCTTTTGGACAGATGGCCTCATATTTGACCCTAGAATACTTTGGTATACAGCTTGATTTAGCATGCTTACTGAGGCCTGCAGAGCCTGAGATATATATAGCTCTTGGGTCTTGCGTTGGGGTGAATTAACACATTGTGTTAACACACGCCTGAATGCTCCAGACCAGTAAACTCCCAAATCGCTGCTTTTGAACACATGTGCTGATGATCAGGTAAATAAGTGCATTTGCTTAGCAGCAGCTGCTTGTCCTGCTAATTCCTAGGGAAGAAGTAAGTAAATATTTTTTTACTCAAAGCGTCTGCATTTTTGCTTTTTCGTTAAATAAACAATGACAGTGTAACATGTCGTGTTTTGTAACACATTGCACGATTTTAAGGTAAAAACCTTAAAATTTAAAGAGTGTGTACTTTCTTTTTTGTCATGATTGTTCTCATTATACTGTTTACTAATGATGATCATTTGCAGTTCATTTGATTAAGTATAAAGAATTGTGGTAATACATTACATACAGACTAGTTGTGTTTTGACTTTATACTCTAAGAAAAATAAATATTACATTTAAAATGGTTTGCAATGCATTTATGCACAAGATGATGGTATGTGATTGCAGATAGCGAATACTACAAATCCCAGGCCTTGAGAAATGCCCAAGAGGCCTACCAGATTCATCAGGAGAGAGTGAGTAATTCATGCACAGCCTTTATTAGATGCCCTAATTTCACACCGCACAACTGGCGGTAATGTCCGAATCTGCTCCTTTAGACGCGAATGTTCGATGAAGAGGCTAAAGACAGTCGCAGCGCGTCCCTGCATGCAGCTGGCAGCTTGTCCACAGGAGCCGGCTCTGGGTTTGGAGAAAGCTACAGCCTTTCAAACCCATCCATCCGTGCAGATGAAGACATTCCTCAGCCCACTATCTTCAACGGAAAACTCAAGGGCTACCAACTCAAAGGCATGAACTGGCTGGCTAACCTTTATGAACAGGTGCACATGTCTGTTGTTGTTGTTGTTTCTATTATGTTTTTGCTGACTTTTGAAGCTTTCAGTATTCCTTTAGTTTGTTTGAAATGTGCAGTTTTTAATGGCCAACAGTATCAAAGAGATTTTTATTAATGTTTTGGTTAAGAAAATTTATGAGTCTCTAGTGTAACAGCACTAACATGATTCAGTGCTCGTTAGCATTGTTTTTGGTCAACATGTGTACAGTTTTAGGATGTTTTCTAATATTTTGTTTTCCTCCCCACTGAGTGATTTATTCTTCTTCGCTTTTCTTTTTTGCTCTTCGTTTCCACAGGGGATCAATGGAATCTTGGCAGACGAAATGGGACTGGGAAAGACGGTTCAGAGTATCGCTTTGTTGGCACACTTAGCAGAGGTGAGAGAGAGGACGGGGGGCCAAAAGGTTTCATTCACCACACTCTTCCAAAACACTTTGCGGAATATTCAGTTGACTCCACCATTGTTTCTGACTTGCGATAAAACGTCTAAAAGGCAACCTCTTTGCACCTGCATCCTTTAAAGGGTCCCCAGTTTCTGGCTTTTTGCAGGTGCTGGAACATTTCAATGAATTAGTCATATGACACTTCACTCCTCTGAAGAGCTGATTTGCCAGCGCTTTACATTTTTTAGTCTCACAATCCCGAAGGCCAAAAAAAAAAAAAGGTGGAAATGCGAGCTTTTCAGTCAACTGTCGCTCACAGGAAGGTTCATGGTGTGGGCTTCACAGGCCCTCCAGGACTTCCTGTTTTCTGGGTGCTGCTCACATAAGCACAGCAGACCACCTGTTGCGGTGGCTGACATATTATTTGCATTTCTGTTTCTGCAACAGAGAGATAACATCTGGGGTCCATTCCTGATCATCTCTCCAGCGTCTACGCTCAACAACTGGCATCAGGAGTTCACCCGCTTTGTGCCAAAATTCAAGGTGAGAACCCGTCGTGGTACTGAGCGAGCACACAGACTGAAACATCTGCAGAAGCACGTGCAAATGAATCGTTGAGTCGCCATTTCTGTTGTTCTTCCATTGATGCGTTTCTCTCTCCGCTTCTTAACACAGTGCTGTGTTAGTTTTGAGATTCTGAGAGCAAGCTCCAGTTATCAGACGAAATGTTATCTAGAACTGTCCATTAGGGGGCAGTATTGTAGCACTGCTCACATTGACACATAACTACATAGCTGTTTTTATTTTTGTTGAGTGGTACTTCTCAAAAAAATCATTTTGCATGCCATAACTGGCGCTTGAAAGACTGTGTGTAGCCAAAATATTATCAAATACATCAATATGTCAGCTATGCTTGAGCGCACGCACGCACGCACGCACGCACGCACACACACACACACACACACACACACACACACACACAGTCAGTGATAAACATGACTCTTTGTTGTGTTCGACATTCAGCCGTGCCCATTTTCTCAGCCAGTTTGGAAATAAATCAATTGCAGTTTGTTTTGCTAATGAGGTGTGAAAAGACCCCATTACACAATTTGAAGATAAGCTTCCTGAACATTCAAAGCAAAAAGACTGAAAACAATGGGAAAGCGGCTTGCGTTGAGCGACGTAATGATGCGTAAATCTTTTCACATCGCATTCTATATCTCAACAAGTGGGGCAGTGGTTCATGTGCGACGCTATGACTAGACGTTTCCTCTGAGAACATCACTGTGGCTCTGTTTTTCCAGCATTGCTCAGTCTTAACTGTAGGGCTTTGTTTTTTTTAATTTCTGTATTTTTAGAGAAGCATAATATGACTGAAGGTTGCATTAAACACATTCGCATGGGGATTATTTTGATCTATGAAGGTTTACTGACAGAGCAGTGTTACTGATTTGTCCCATAGGTGTTACCATACTGGGGAAATCCTCACGATCGCAAAGTGATTCGGAAATTTTGGAGCCAGGTAAACATGGAAGGATGCATCACCATACATTTTGCAGCCAGTAAATTCTTCAGTTTTTATTCTTTTAACTCTTAACACTGTCTTTTGTCGCACAGAAAACCCTTTACACGCAGAATGCACCGTTTCACGTGGTGATCACGAGCTACCAGCTGGTGGTCCAAGATGTCAAGTACTTTCAGAGGGTCAAGTGGCAATACATGGTCCTGGATGAAGCCCAGGCACTGAAAAGCAGCACGAGGTGAAGCATTATCATGGTGGCATTGATATTCCTGATCACAGAGACAAACATTATTAAGATGTTTTTAAATGCAGACAGGCCTTTTAACAGCTTTGCTAACCAATAATAATGTCATTCTAGCCAAAACATAAGTACTGTAAAATAAATGACTCTTTTCTAGTCCCAGCAGTTCTAACTTGCACAGAATGCTGTAGCCATTTGCAAGTTTTCTTGTTTTTTTTGTTTTTTTTCTGAACAAATAAAGCCCTGCATGCTTTGGGTAAATGTCTTGAGAAATGCAAGTGAAAAAAGTTTGTAATAAATCAGCTAAAATATGCAGAGCAAGGGAAACTGTTCTTTAAATCATTTGGTAAATCAACAATAATGTCTGGAAAAATACAGTCACCGGTCTCTACGGCTTCACGAGTATGTGTCATTTCTCGGCTCCTGTTGGAGACCAGCCAAAATCAATAGACTGGCCAAACGTACACATGCTGGTAATCCAAAAAATTTCAGTACATCCAGTGATTACGTTAAATGAAGTGTTAAACGCGGATGACAAACATCTGTAGCCATCACAGCAGGTGACGGTCCCGGTTTCTGTGCTTTTTCAGCGTTCGGTGGAAAATCCTCCTGCAGTTCCAGTGTCGGAACAGACTTCTGCTAACCGGGACGCCCATCCAGAACACAATGGCTGAGGTGAGCGACGTGTGCGTGTGTGTGTTGGCAAGTGTGTGGTCATCCGGTGAGAACTGTAACAGACTGCATGTTTTCCTCTCAGCTGTGGGCCCTGCTGCACTTCATCATGCCTACGTTGTTCGATTCCCATGAAGAGTTTAACGAGTGGTTCTCCAAGGACATAGAGAGCCATGCTGAAAACAAGTCTGCCATCGATGAGAGTGAGTACAGCAAAGGCTACTATTTTTTTTTTTTGCATGTGATATAATTTGTAAGTAAACATGATTTTTTTTTTTGTTTTTGTTTTTCAGACCAACTGTCCAGATTGCATATGATCCTCAAGCCTTTTATGCTGCGCAGAATCAAGAAGGATGTGGAAAACGAACTCTCAGACAAGGTAGAAGAACCGAGAGTGTGTTAACAATTAAGCATCCTTCCTGTTATGCCACATTCCCACTCCATAATTTAATCCCTGTAGTCTGCTAAGATAATATACGGTAAGAAATATTTGATTTATTCCAGATGTTGGGAGATTACAGTGTGACAGCAGCCAGTTGAATAGAAAATATGTCCAAAAAAGTGAGGATCTCCATAAATCTAATATGATACAATAAGGAGCTAAAATCTTGAATGAATGCAGGTTATGTGGTATTAGTTGGTGAAGATTTCTGTATCTGTCTGCGTGTCAACGAATGAAACACACGGTAGAGATGTGGTGCAGTGGACGGTCTGGATCCATTAATTACCCACATCATTCACCACTACAACAGCCATTTGAATGACCTCTGCTGCAGCTGATGATGGAATAGTATATTCATAGATTCAAACAGCAATGATTAATTTTCTCCATGTGTTACATGGATTCATCCCGATAGCCGGCAGTTCAGTATTCATCCACAGTGGTGTGTCCAGGATTAGAGCAGTCCCTCCACATTTCTTCTCACCGCCCAGATTAACATCTGAACTTTTTAGGCAGGCAAATAAGCCAGGTGTGGCCACTGCAGTAGCTTTGCTTGATTCACACGTTAAAGCAATACTATATTACTTTTTATTGGCTGTTGGAGCTGCACCTGAGTTCATCCACTGTGTGAAACAAGCTATCTTTCTTCTGATTGGCTGCATCCCACAAACTGAAGGCTTGAACCGTAGGTGGGTGGAGCCAAGAGTAGAAAAAAAACGAAATGTTCGAATTTTTTTTTACCTTAACGTTCAGCTAACAGATTTTATACTTCATTATCTGAAACTTTGGCCACGTGTCTCATGGACAAGGACAGTCTTTTAATAGAGGACTTTTTCATGAGGAACATGGTTTATGAATTGAAAAGAGAGAGAGAGAGAGAGAGAGAGAGAGAGAGAGATGGGATTATAGCATGCAGGCATGCTGGGGAAGAACAAATCTGTATATACAAATCTGCATTTATTCAGCAGTTCTCAGCTATAATGCAGGACCATATTGTGTCAGTAAGAAGCCATGCTTTTCACCTCTCCTGGTTAAACCTTCAGCCTTCCTCCATCTGTCTTTCTGTACACCTCATTGACAGAGAAAGTATTGTAATAAGGGTATGAGTGATGCTTGTGCTGGCAGATCCTCCTGACAGACGTTGGACCCGAGGTCACACACGCACACACACAGTCACTCATGCACTGTGGGAGTCTTGAGGAATGACAGAGTTCACCACTCCCCCACATCTGTCTTTTTCACTTTCCTTTGCACCCACATGTAGTCCTGCCAGCCCACTTCCTTCACTTCTCCGCTCTCCGCTGGTTCCTCTTTGTTTTGTCAGAACACTGAAAGCCAATACTAACCAGGAAAGTTCACTGGTGGTTCACGGTGTGGTTATATGGATTGTTACCGTTGGGTTTCACGGCTTTCATCAAAGCGTGGCACACGATAAAGCCAGAGATTTCAATGTTTGTTTAAAGACTGTTGGGCAATAGGCATGAAGTCCATACTCACATTTCAGTTTGGGCTAAGCTCACATGAAAACACTGTGTGTGTTCTAATGTGATAGTAATGCTGACTCAGAAAAATCACTACCATTTTGTTCGGCTGACCAAAGGGGAGGGGACAATGTAAAATTAATTTGACCTACATATAATGAAGCATCCTTTGTAGAGAGCGATGATTCTGCAGCACAGCTTTAATAATGCATTATTCTGCATGAATGTTATATGACTGATGTTTGACCTCTCCTTTCCTTCTTCAGATTGAGATCCTGACCTACTGTCAGCTGACCTCCCGGCAGAGGTTGCTCTACCAGGCTCTGAGGAACAAGATCTCTATCGAGGATCTCCTGCAGTCCTCGATGGGCACGGCCCAGCAGGCTCACAGCACCACCTCCTCCCTCATGAATCTGGTCATGCAGTTTAGAAAGGTATGAGCTCTGGTCCAAATGTTATTGTCTTTATGGCATTCAATGCTAAAAATGTACAACAACCAGAAGGGCACTTGAAGATGCTTATACTTTTAGCAAATAATTAGATATTGAAGAACTATAAATAAGACTATGGCTATGCATATGTTTGGATGTTTAAACAATAAATTGGTTACATTGCACAGCACATAACAATTATTCTTGGCATACAAGATGGATATTACTGTTGTGAAGTCCCATAGTCAGGCTTCAACAGAAGCATTTTTGTCATCGCCATCTTGGTATTTTGGTGACCGAGGGATGTTTCTGACTTAAACTGCATGCTCATCAGCATTGTATTGCCAGTATTGCCAATCACAAAGTCATTGTGTTATGAGCATATACAAAATAGACCAAATCTATTATTTAGTATGACCTAAGTTGCATTATTCATAGAGAAAGGGGCCATTTTCACATAGATGCCACCATAAATTGTTCTTTAGGGGCCCTCTAAAAGCCTTTGACCCCAAGCAGTTCCCTGGCGTATATGCTCGTGACAGGATTGTTAAAGTAATTGTTAAATCAGCACCATAATGCTGCTCCAGCTGCTGAAAATTGGCCTGTTACCTTTTGGTACTAAACCAGACAAGCAGGGATGTAAACATATCTTATTTAGTCATTATTAAGGCATAGTGGGTTTAAAAAACAAATTAATCTTAATTCTTATATTTGGGATGGCTGTGGCTCAGGAGGTAGAGCAGGTCATCTGCTAATCAGAAGGTTGTTGGTTTGAGCCGTGGCTGCTCCTGCCTGCACGCCAAAGTGTCCTTGGGCAAAATAGTGAAGTGCTGATGTTTCCTGTGGAGTGTGACTGTGTCTGTGTGACTATTAAATAGAAAGCTTTTGAACTTGTTTTTGTGTGTGAAATTGATGAATGAAATATGTTGTATAAAGCTGTTTAAGTGCTCAAGTCGAGTAGAAGTGCTGTATAAGAACCAGTCCATTTACCATTTGTTGAGAATGTTAGTCTGATCCTAACAGTGAATAGGCCACACGGGAACAAACAAGCATGCTGATTCCTGAACTCCAACTGTGCATATGTTTGTGTGTAGGTCTGCAACCACCCCGACTTGTTTGAGCGCCAGGAGACCCGCTCACCTTTCCACATGTCCCTGAAGCCCTACGTCATGTGCAAGTTCCTCTACCGTCATGGCCTCATTGACACGCACAATCAGACCAGGAAGAAGTGAGTTCTTACACACAGAGACACTGACAGGCTCACGTAATCTTCACTAATATGCACTAAATTCAATAATAGCCGGTCTGTCAGTTTCTGTTAACAGTGTTTTAGGTTTTAGGGTTAGGTTTACATTTGAAATTACTGTGTAAACACTCTGAAAACTGTCTGTTTTTTTTTTTCAACAATTATTTAACCTTGTGGACATAAGCTGATTTGGGGCTCACGACTGGTTATTATCCCAATTATAGATATGAAAATAAGAATTTTTGTGGGTTGGACTGAGATCAGATTATCATGCCAAATTCAGGTTCAGCTCTGCTATCCATCCTTTTTTGGGTGTGTGTGTGTAACCTGGTCTTTCTCTCCTCGTCGTCCTCAGATTACTTCAAGTGCTGCTGTCTCCCTTCTCTCCGAATCACATACAGCAGTCTCTCTTTCACAGGAAAGGTGAGCACATGTCACGCTCTCAGCTAGAATACAGACAGTTCGTGCTCGAACCAGGAGTTGGTTTTCTCCTGTGACTTGACCTGACATTCAAACCTCGGTTTCTGTCTTCTTAATTTGATGTTTCCATTAGGGATGCACTGACAATAACGGCCAAAGGACCAGCCTTGTTGACACTAGGCAAATAAAATGATACTTATGATGGCAGTGGCTGATGATTACCTGTTGTCACACCAGTTTGGTGTTGGTTAAATGTTCAGACAGTGTGGTGAAGACCTGAAACACAGTTCATCTTCATCTTTAATAAGAAATATTGTCATTAAAATGAGCACAGGGGGCATTTTAAACACCTGTGTCTGTTTATCCCTGACTTCCATCAATCCATCCTTAATAGTTTCTCCTTTTTTTTTTTTTTTTTTTTTTTTTTTTCCTTTTTTTTTTTTTCTTTTTTTTTTTTTTTTTTTTTTTTTTTTCTTTGTTTACA
>VOQK01019266.1:37527-52133 GCA_015052645.1 Benitochromis conjunctus
CCACGGAGCAGTCAGGAAAGGAAAGGGTCCTGGCGGTCCTGGGGCTCGATGATACATGCGTACACGTCTTCGTATCAATATGCCCTGACAGATAACTGACCTGCTCTTCACTGTGATTCCCAGAGATGCCCCCCCTCCCCTCCCGCCTAGACTAATAAACAAGAGTATTTATAGTAACTGAGGCTCACTACCTGGAGGACCACGCTCTCCCTGCTGGCTCAGCAACTAAACAGAAGCTAGAGTAACCACAACAATTTGAAGGTACAGCCTCAACCAGCCTCTGCATTTGTTCATTTATATTCATTTAGTTATATATATATATTTTTTTTTTGTCCAGGCCAGTGGACTAAAACACTGCCTTGAGCATTTTAATTTTGACAGAAGTATTTCTAAGCGCTTTTTTGAGAAGACAAGCTGTATTCTACTATTGACGACAGGAACCCCAAAGGCGTGTAGCAGCACGTGTAGCTCAAAGGGCTTTTCAGATCCTTGTGTTTGCCCGGGTAGCGAGAAAAAGGAGTTCCTGTCAAATGCACTGAGCCACGTCTTCCCTTGTTTTATTTTAAATTTTTAATTGTTATTTTATTTTGAATTTTTTTTTCTGTGTTACTGATTCTCCTACATGCACATTAGGTTATTTAATTGTTCTGTAGATATGTTCAGCGCAAAGCTGGTGGACAAGTCTGCATTTTACAGAGCTTAATGTGAACCCACAACGTACCAAACAGCTTTTGTACTAAAGCTCCTATTTTTGTAGTGAAAGATGTACTGAAACCAACAGGCAGGCAGTTAAAATTGTGTCCATAAAATGTGTTCATGTATAGGTGAAAATGGAAAATTTATGATTATTTTTTTGTGTCCAATGGGGAAAATAATTTAAAGAAAAAGAAAAAAGAAAAGGTGTTCTAAAATGAGGGGTACTGATCGATACAGCAATGCTGCTAATGTTAAACTTATGAATTGATTCACATTTGTTTTGGTTGTCTTAAGTTATTTAAGTTAAAAACGGGCGATTCACAAAAATTGCGGAAAAAATCTTCACCTGTAAAACTGTAAATTGTGAATTTTGGAGCCATTTTTTTTTTTTTTTTTTTTTTTTTTTTTTAAATTTTTTTTTTTTTTTTTAAATTTTTTTTTTTTTTTTTTTTTTTACATATGCATATCTTATATAAACCCTTGGGTGAGTGAGCCTTATCAGCATCTTTGTTTTTGTTTTTGCTGTTTATGTTCGTGTTTCATTTCCTGTGCTGTTTGAGTTTTAATCGATGCTTCTCTCTCCTGCAGTATTTGGTGTATAATGGTGTATGTCCTCAATATTTCTCTTCTCTGTGTTCCCCCTCGCAGTGGATGGATGCATTGACTGGTCTGTGGATCTGAAGGAGTACCACGTTTTGGCTGGTGAGCCTGTTCGAGTTAAATGTGCCTTGTTCTACAGCTACATCCGGACCAACTACACCATGGCCACCAACGCCAAGCTGCGCCTCATCTGGTACAAGAACAAGGGCGATGCAGAGGTGAGTGTCACTGGTCTAAACTACAACTGATATGGCAAGGAAAGATGAAGCAGGGAAGAAAAGTCATAAAGTAAGTTTGGTATGGAAGTTTAAGGTAAACAGTATGAAAAGGAAATTTTAAAAAGTGAATTAATATAAAGCGTTAGTTTAACCTAACCATAACCTGCTCACCATTTAGTAACCTGAATAGCCCTGAGACTGTTTAGAGCACGGATGTGACCACTGGGTCATCAGCTTTTGGAGCCTGTGATTTGAAGCCTCAGTATTAGCGATTTTTTTGTTGTTTTAACACCATGTGCCATGGGTCATCAAATAATGTCAGTAAGCTTGGTTAGCGTGCTGTTGTCACAAACCTTACTGGTGCAGCTCACACAGATATCTGCTCATTAGCGCTACGTGACAGACTAATAAAATAAAAGAATTTCACACTTCAAAACATCTTGTTTGGTCTGTACCACACAGCAACAGATTTTCAAATTAGCACCTGAATTTGCAAATTGAGTTTACAAACCAAGACCATGCTGGAATAAATAAAAAGATAAGTTTTCCCAGAAAAGGTGGATTAACCATCTGGTTGGTTGAAACGCTCGACATATAGAAGTGTAGTTATTTTTCATGTTTAAATTTCTTTCCAAGAAGACAACACAGGTCCTTCAAGCTGTATTAAAAAAACTCAAGCATTATTTTTAAAGAATAATTTGCTTTCTCTAATTATTATAGTAACTGTAATTATTATATTAGTATAGCTATCTGTAAGCATATATTTGTAAGTACAGGTATATTATTTACTTAACTTTCATTTTATTTATATAGCACCAAATCACAATCAAACAACTCCCTATGAGCAAGCACAACAACAGTGGGAAAGAAAAACTCCCTTTTAACGGGAAGAAACCTCCTAGAGAAACAGGTTAAGGGAGGTTGGGAGTGAGGGAAGGAGACAGGACAAAGACTCACTGTGGAAGAGAGCCAGAGGTTAATAATAACTAACGATTAAATACAGAGTGGTGTATAAATATGTAGTGAGGGGAAAATGTGAGTGAAGAAGAAACACTCAGTGCATCATGCAAGTCAAAATGTCATTTGGTGAATGGAAGCACACCAAGTCTTTGATCAGTATTTCTAGATTAAAGGCTCCTTGAATTTGTTATTCTAAGAAGTTTTTTAAGAATAAAGCTAGTCGTCTAATTAAATAGACTCCCTTTATAACCACTTTTTGCACTCATTTGTGTGATTTGTTTTGTGCTATCTCTAACTTCTATAAGTTACTGTATTTTTTTTTTAAATGTCTCAAATTATGAACAGCATATCTGAGTAGCAAAGTAAGACTTGGTATATTATTAAGATCTGTAAAATACATAACATTTTTTCATAGCAACCACATTACGGTTGTCAATTCTAGGTCAAGAGGAAGTCTTTACAGATTATAGATAAATTGCTCTCCATCGTTAATTCCATTAATACATATTATAAGAGTTCAATTAGAATTGATAATCTTCTACTTGTTGTATCCTTTAGGAGCCCATCATCTTCTCAGGTCACAGGCTGAGTAAAGAAGATGACTCCATCTGGTTCAGATCTGCTGAATTGGAAGACCGTGGATTCTACACATGCGTTCTGAGGTAATGTGGGTACATATCAGTGCACAGGCCTGTCTGACTTCATTCTGACCAGTATCCTGGCACTGTAATGCATCAACCCTGAAGTAAAATAACCACAACCTAGTTTCTCTTACAAAGTAGGATTCAGGATTATTTCTGGTTCAGATGGGTGCATTGTTTGTGAGTATCACATAAACACAGCTCTACTCCCCAGACGGGAGCTAGGTCAAAGTGAACGCACTCAACATAACACGGGCTTTATTTTGAAGTTTCACTTCCAGCCCTAGCACATTTGCTTCATAAGACTAAATAAACAGAGTAAGGATTTCAGCAGCATGCAAACAAAATATTGTTGGCCCGACTCTGACCTGCAGCAGGGTTCACGAGCTCGCCGCTGCATTGTTGATTCCATCGTATGCGAACACACTGGGAATAGATTTCTGACTCTGACTCTCTCTACACATGTGGTCCATTTGCATAGCGAGGGCAAGAAGCAGCACTGTTTTGTGTCTGAATGAAAAGAAGCAAACATTTTATTGAAAACTGCTTGGTTTTATTTTATTTTATGAGTAAAAGCTCCCTGTTTTTAATAACCGAGAGCTCAAAACAGATGAGCGGTGAGCTACTTCCAAACGTATCATCATTACTTAAGCTGCTATTTTATTATTTGACTATTAGTCAATCAGTAGGACATTAGCAATTTTGAGGTCTGTTTGCAGTATCGAAACATTAGTTTCATGCCTTGCAGGTGAGCGTGTGCGCCTGCGTGTGTGCAAATGGACATTTGGTGTGAAATGGTGCACCTGCGCTTCCAGTTGAAGTGGAATGCCGCCAGTTTATTCAATTGAAAATGTACAATATGACCGTTGGCACCACACCATCTAGAAAAATGTGTTTATGTGTAAATTTGTAACGGCAGTATAGTGTGGTGGTGGTGGTGGTGGTTATGGTGGAGTGGGAGGGAACAAGCAGAAACAAATCATACCCTGTACAACTGCTTCTATTAGTACGTTACACTTATAAACTGTAAAATGTATTAATAAAGATGTCTTGTGCAAAAAGTGAATTACATTAAACTAATATCGATCTATTATTGCTACAATATTTTTCCCAAGGTGGTGCAAAGGTAGCTTGACACTGCAGAAAAGCATAATAAACACACTTATGAACACAGAATGACACCGAAAGATTACAAAAGATTTTCCGTCTTTGATGTATGTCCATTTATTAGACCAAACTTGGAGCACAGTGGAATTCTTATGGAAGTAGCTCACAATGAGAGGAAGTGACATAGTTTAAGTAAAGACAGCTCAACGGGAATGGCATTATAGTATTTATTGAAATTAGTGAGAAAAAAACCAAAAAATAAAACAGTAAAAAAAAATTACATTAATGGCAATTAAGCTTCTATCAGTGAACACAGAACTTCAATATCATAATATCATGCAGAGTTTAGATATTGGGAGTAGCCTTGGAAGAAGGCCGGTTCTTCAGGGAAGATAGTGGCACAATCACAGGAGAGCTCTTATAGCTTTTGTAGAAAACCAACAAGATGGGGGGAAAAAAGGTGGGTAAAAAGATTTTTTTGCCGTGTGTTTGACGTCACAGATGCAAATATAGGGAGTTTGACAGCGTGGAAAAGTGGAAGCGACAGAGAAAAACAGAAGAGGAAGAAAAAGCACGACTTCAACCATATCTGGCAGAAGATGAGAGAAACTGCAAATTCTAAAGCTTTGAAACGTATATAGTATATAATGACAGCTGAACTTAATCTGCCGATGTAGACCATGAGATGTGGTAGTATTTAGTTTTTTTAATCTTTTCCCGGGATGAAGAATTAACTGGATTGATTTAAAAAAAACACGCATTCAGTTTGGGACTATGTTTGGGGTTTTCTGTAAGAGCATTTTATTACTTCCATATTTCTTAACACAACAATGTTGCAAAAGAAGGCTGACAAGGAGAGAAAGTGAAACAGGCAGACCATATGAGATAAACTATACGCTTGTTAGTGGAAATTGGGGTAAAAAGCAACATATTGACCAACTGTCTGTTGTTACAGTCCATTACAGATGCCATCTCAGATTTAACGTTACCATACGGTACTTAGTTAGCAGCATTTCAGATGCTGTCATGTTTGGTTTAACCTCCAAAAACTACATTGCGTGAATTAGTGGATTTTTTTTTACCACCCTTTGAAATATCTGACTGCTTATGCTTTTTTCCAGTGTTGCCATGTACTTATTTCCCAGTTAGTCACAATTAACCAGTGTTTCAGTTGAAAAAAAGGAAGCTTTGGTTGCACCACCAGCACTGCTCTCCTCTGGTTTTATTCCATCACTCTACCTGCTTTGTGCTTGATCCCGCTTGTCTTCCTTCTCTGCACCTGATACCTTCACTACCTCAGCTTTCTCCTTTCTGTTTCCATCTTTTTCCCCATCCCCTTCCTCTTCCTAGCTCCTATTCCCTCCCACACCTCTCTTTCCCTTCGTCCTGCCAGCAGCTTCTGTCCTCTACACCTAAACCACCTGTTTCTCTTTCCTCACTCCTCCATACCTTGTTCCATTGTTTCCCATTCCCACTCCTTTTCTTTCCCCACATCAGCGTCCGATTCCTTCTACACCTTCATCGCCCTCATCCTCCCCCTTCTTTACTCTCCTCCCACCTCTTTTTCCTGCCAGAACTTGACACCTATCCTCCTTAATAAGCTCCCTTTCCCTCTCTCTCTTTCTCTCTCTCTCTCTCTTCCCTTCTTTCCCTTGCTCTCTCAGCATGACAACCTAATTAGGGCTTGGTGTCTGTCATTGTCTCAGGGTTTCTTATTAGCACGCACACATACACACGCACATTCACACACACAGACACATACACGCAAAGAGGCACAGTACCTCCTATCCTAATGGTGAGCCACCAACTGGATCCTATTATACTGCTAGAAGGTTGTATCTAGAATTTGTAACCATGTAGAGAAAAAGCAACAAGGGAACAAGGGAAACTCTACTTTCAAATGTGCTTATTGCCCTTGATCTTGCGCATGTTTTTGTTGCTATAATAAAGAACAGGCGATATATGGCCTGTTGCATACAGTCACTGTCTTCTCAAAGAAACCTTTTCATGATTAATTTCAATTTAACCCTTGGTATTCAACCCTGGCATTAAGTGCAGTTCAGTTTACACAAGTTAAATTAATTTTGATTTGATATTTGATTGTTCTCAGCTGGATTTACATAAAAGACCAATAAAATTGTGTAATAGCTAACATATCTTCATACACTAACACGTATCCTCTTTCCAGCATATCAGGGTTTCAGGATACTGGGATATGTTTTGCAGATGGTTACACATTGTTTGCCACGGTAACATGACTTTATTCATTTATTTTGAACAAACAAGGATAAGCATATTAACATATAACAGTTTTCAGTGTACTTTCCATGTAGTGTGTTCCTGTAATGCACGCCTATTAAAATAATCTTTGTAGAATATTTAATGTATTGAAGAAAATTAAATTTTAGCACAGCCTACTGTTAGCTGTTAACTAAGGCTAAGAGCTAACGGCTAAGCTGTTAAGACTTTTTATAAAAACAGTATGTATAGGTTTTGTGCTCTGCATTTTAACATTTCGGTGTTAGTATTTTGGCCACCCGTCATATCTGGACATGCTGACATATCGGCTAATGCTAGATATCGGCTAATGCTAGATATCGGCTAATGCCAGCACAACTGATTAGACGTTGCATCCATAACCTGTATACACACGACTTTTCAGGTAAATTCAGATAAAACTTTAACTCATAACACCATCCACTCTTCTGAAGCATTAATAACCCACCTTAAGGTTGTTTTGCAGGGGAAAGCAACTCACATAGGCCAAAGCCTTTCTTGCCTCTAAGTTATACATTTGAACATGCAAGTTTGCAGAAACTCACTTTTGACGTAACTTAAATGGCCACTTTATCAGCTCTGGCGTTGGTAGCTTGGTCATAGGCCTAGGTTTTAACACGTTGGTGCACAGAAATGGTAGTGAGTAGCAGTTCTTTAATGCAAGACAACATTTCATTGTGTTTCCGACACTTTCTGATATTGTAGCAGTTATAAGCTGATGAAAGCTTTAGTTTATATCTGTTAATGAAAAAAAGAGCAGTTTAAAGCATTTGAATTCAGTCTCATAATTTTCTTTTGTGATAATATACAGCTGATTAATAATAATTACAGAATTAACATCTATTTAATCAGTATTTAGTGTGAAGCACTAACCTAAAACATGGCACATATTCTATGTTTTAACAGTGTTGGCTTTATTACAGTCTCTAATTGCTGCTTTGTACTGGAAAATTTTATGTCTGGTTAGTCAGAGCTGACGAATGTAAATCTCTCTTTTTGCACAGTCGAGGAGCGTATCACGTCACATTTCACTGCGTGTTGTACTTGTATAACTGTGCACGTGACAAATAAAGAATCTTGAATGTATCGAGTGGATTATGTAAGGTTTAGAAAAGCAAAAGTAAACCGTTAATCAACTTACTGTCAACATTCACTTGACTAGCTCCAATCAGCTTGTTTTAAAAAAGTCTTTGAAAAACAAACATATGCTGAGATCATGGCATTACAGCATCTACGTTTTAGAAGTGTATTGTATATGAATAAGAAACCTGTTTCGCCTCTATCTCCTGCACATTTGACCATTCATCTATACCCCTCCCTTCTCACAACAATCCTTCCCTCCATTAATCTTTCTAAACCCTGTTCTTGTCAGTGGTGATAGATGTGTGTGATAAGATATCTATATCATCTTTAGTGAATTAACAAGCCGTGACAGAGAGGGTCAAGGGGAAAATGGGGAGCTTTTCTACGAAACTTTCTTTTGTGTTTTCCTTTTGTGTTTCTCTGTTCTACCTCGGCTGCTGCGATGTGGCACGGTGCACCGTATATGCAGACTGGTAACAAAACCTGAACTCTTAATCCCTATAGTGAGGGGGATCCTGTGGGTTGTGAAAATATGTTTTCGAATAGCAAACCTAATGGTGTTGTGCTTGTTGGCCCGGTTCGTAGCAAAAGGGTGTCTTTTCTTTCCCAGTCAATTCTCACTGGCATAATGTGATCTTCTCATGAGTTCACACAGGAGCTGGTCCAAACACAAGCTACAAGAAAAGAAAAAAAATCTTTCGAACTACTCGTCCTGTCTTGTTTTATAAAGTGAAAACTAAGTCGAATTCTCAAATACAAGATATCACTCTGTTGGCCTACGGCAAAATAATTGGGATTCACAGTCCACAGTGATCCTTTTGATAACCTTTTCAAAAAGCCGTCTTTCTTTAATTCATGTCCTGAGTCTGCTCCGCGCTTTACAGCTGGCTGCATTATGTTTATACTTGTTGTTGAAGGACCTCGAATTATTTTAGCCATGTATTAAATGAATGCGAGGAAACAATGTCACAGTGTGAATGGTTCATCTACAGTATTGTGAACTGTCGCCTAAGTGTTCTGCTTCTTTAGCATCACTCGCAGCTTCAGCTTCACTGCTCTGGTTCATTCGCACAGCTGTTGCAGAGAGAAAAACAAACCAAAACACAAAAAAGGAAAATCCACTGTCTAATACCTCATCACCAAGGTACAGACGAAGTCAGTGACAGCTTGCTGAACAGAGAGGAGGATTTATCAGCTATAGATTTCCTGAGCACTTGGAAATGAAAACAGTGCTACTAAATGGGATGCTGAAATATTGGGAAAAACTACACTGAATCTAAATTTTGCTGTTTTCTGTAATTTTTTTTATGTAATGGGCTCAGTTTGGTTGTCTGTCTTTGTTAGCAGTCTGGCGTTCACAGTTTTCAAGATACCATTTTCAAATGTTGTGTGATGGTAGATACCAATAAAAGATCGAGTTAATTTAATTATTATTTAACTTAATTTTGGAATCAAGGTCACAACAAAACTTTATATTACCCATATTTTGTGGATCGTCGTCAAATTTCACAACAATATGACTGGTTTTATTTAATTTAATTCTTTTTCTATGAAATTCATTTTTCATTTGAAGTATTTATTAGTGGATTAAAATTTTCTTTTTGAAATATTGATTCATAAATAGTGGTTAAATTTACTTTAGTAATCTTTAAAAAAATAAGTGAATAATAATAAGTGAATTCATAAATGAATTTACAAATGCATATTTTAATTCACTATTTAAGTGCAGGATTCTTTATTTGGATGCGTGTGGCTCCATACATAGGACACGAGTACCCAGGTTGGCGATGCATTTGACCTTGACATTCACCGCTAGTGCCCAAGGTCAAATCTGACCTTGAGAAATAATGGTCAAGAAAGCCTTTGGAGTGATATATCATTTAAAAGGGCATAGAGAGAGCTGTACAATACATTTTTATTTTTCCAGTACGATGCCGTACAGCACCATAATGTTGCCACAACAGGCTGACGTCATCATCATAAAAACATCATAAAGCATCCAAGTTTTTGTATAGTCATTGCCCTTTGGGGAACGTTGTGCTCTGTGAGCACGGTTGTTTGATGACTGTGTTAATAAGTTTGCCATAGGAATGTAAAAGACTATATGTCAGTATAACAAGGATCTGATATACTATTTCGCAACTTTTTTTCACTTTGCTTACAATAAATGAAACAAAATAAATGAGAAATTACACCAGTTTCACCGAGGTCTCCCTGAATTTGTGTTGCTCTCTGCCTCAAGTGACAAGCCAAACAAATCCAATTACAAATGAAATTAGTTTCTTTTGATGTGGAGACTGGTTATCATGGTTCTACCATTCCAGCTTGTTTGTGTTTGTACAGCTGCAGAAAAATGTTTCAGTATTTCTGCATAAATATGGCCTAAACACCACTGAGTTTTCCAAAACCCACTTAAACAAGTTCAATTAAACAAAACTGCTTTGGTCAAATTTTACTGACCTTTGACATTTCCAACAACTCACGCAGCGCAAAGCTGTAAAGCACATGCTTTACAAACTAAAACGTAACTAGGTACAGTATAATACACCACAATGATGCAATGACATTATAAAAGAGAAAGAATAAAACAGTGTGATAAACAATAACACATGTGCTTGAAATGGATAAGAATAATTTTGAACCAGAGCTCACGTTTTTTTTTTTTCGGGAGCATGAAGAAATAAGAGCTCAGATAGGTAGGAAGGGGCTCCACCGTTTCATGATTTAAAAAACAAAAAGTAACATTTTAATTTGGATCATGTAAGGAACAGGAAGTCAGTGTAGGGAGGCCAACACTGGGGATATACACTCCAAAAAACAAAAAAACTATTTGAATGCAAATAAAAAAATCATGGAAAGGATTTCCCCGTGATTAAATTGTTTTACTTTAGCATTATGCAAGTCTTTTATTCCAACTTAATTAATCAATGATGAATCTGTTTATTTACTGCAGTTGAGTCCAACTTAATTTAATTGAGTTGATCCAACCCATATGCAAATTACGTAGTAGAACAAAAGTACTTATTGCTAATAGAAAGTAATGTATTAATATGGGAATACGTTCCATGATTATTTTAAGTTCATTTCAAGTCAACTGGTTTTATTGTCATTTCAACCATGTGCAGTGGTACAGTGCACAGTAAGGCGAGACAATGTTCCTCCAAGACCATGATGCTACACATGACATATAACAGACAATCAACACAGGACTACATAAAGTGCAAGTGTGCAGAAATCACAGAAAAACAAACAAAACACAGACAGTGCAACACCAGACAGAACAGAACGATACAGACACAAGACAGTGCAAATACATCAAATTATTTTATTCAAATTACAAGTTGGACCCTAAATTTAAAAGCTATAAGGACATCGACTGTTTAAAGTCTGTTTTTAAAGGCAATTAAATCTGCAAGTCATTTGCAAAAGAGTGAAATAAAAAGGTTATAGCGTCAAAAACTAGTGGCAACATATACAGTGCAAACAAGGCTAGACCCAAAACTGAGCCATGAGGTACGCCACAACTAAGAGGAGCCATTTTTGAGCTTTTGGGCCTCATGCTCACATAAAAACTCTTCCAGCTAAGTAGGACTGAAACGACAGGAGAACAGACCTTTTAGGCCAACACATGAGTCCAGCTGTGATAGGTGGATATCATGGACGACTGCTGTCAGGTCCAACAACAAGAAAGGGAGCTTCGAAATTGGCCTGTTGGGTCTGGACTCAGTGTGATAAACTAAAGCTACCAAAATTAACTCACAGAAACAGGCTCAAACTGCTCCAAGACAGCTGAGCACACAGGAGGAACACTGGGGTCTGGCAGTTGGCGACGACACATAAGACCTGAAACTTTGTCAATAAAAAAAATGACGAAAAAGCATCACACATACTTGGTGAAGGTACAGCACCAACATTTTCATATGGAGTAATACGATTAAAAACATGAAAAAGTAGTTTGAGATAAACTGAGTCTTTTAAGTCTCAGTCCACATATCTGACTGGGAGGACATGCCAGGGCAGACCCAGGTACTGAAACTCCTCTCTCTCCCACCAGAGGAGCTAGAGGCGGCTGGGAAGAGGGTGATCTGGGCATCTCTGCTTACACTGCTTAGATGGATAAATAACAGAAAAAAGATGAATGGAGGGATGAAGAAAATTCAATATCACATATCTATTGGGGCAAGAAAGTACAGTATGTGAACTTCCTTTCCACATCTGCTGCCACCACTGAAACTGCAGTTAAACCTAAATTTCTGGTCGATCAGTGGCTTTTTCTTTGCTGCACACCGTTGTCGGTCAGCATCCTCTAGGCAAATTTCTGAACACAAACATCAGCCAGCGTAATGTAAGCAACTTATTTGATCAGAAATTTCACCAGGTCCCTATGTGACCTCTCACAATATTACATGCTTTGCTCTTGGAGTGATCTTTGTTGGTCGACCTCTTCTGTGGAGGGTGATGAATTTCTTTCACGATCTGTCTGACTGATGAAGTCAGAACTCTTTATACATGGTTCTCTAACCTTTTCCAGCCTGGACAAGTCGTTTTTGTGAAGCTCTCAGAAATGTTGTTATCTCATACGTCCAGCCATTCTCTTATTTGCTTATTCAATTCTAGGCTGTGGGAAGCTAGAGCCCCAGTTGGCATATATAGGGCAAGAAGTGGCAAACATCTGGTCCGAACACAAACAGGCATACAATCATCCACGCTCACATTTACAACTACTTGTTCTGTCCCGCTGATAGAAATTCTGACTAATTTCACCCCTTAATTAACTGCTATTATTGGTCACATTTATTCAGAAATATAGAAGACCTCAAAGGGTTCACACATGTTTTCCTGGGGGGATAAAGGTTTTAGTAAAGCCCCTTGTGTGTGTTGTAGTGGGTTAGTTTGCGAGAGGGGTACAGCTTAAAGACACTGTTAAAAAAAAGTGCAGGTGAACAAAAGTAGAGTGACATTCCTTCTCAGGAGACAGTAACTGGAAAATAACATTGTCCAAGACGTGAAGCAGAGAAAGAGAGATGCGCACAAGGGAGGCAGCAGAAGAAATGAAGGCAGGTGGGTGGGAAGGAGAAAGAGTGAAAAGAAGGAAAAAAAAAAGAGTCAAGGAGAAAGTAGTTAAATTGGAGGGGTGGGGAGAGAGGGCAAATACACGGAGAGAAAAACACAGGAGTGTTGATAGAGAGAAGATGGAATTATACAGAGAGATGAGGGAGAGAGTTGGAAGAGATGGAGAAATGAGTAGAGGAGAAAAGAAAAGCAAAAATCCATTTTCTCTGCAGGTATAAGGACCTCAGTAGGGAGAGAGAGCATGCAGCGACTGCCCAAGACCCTCCATGTGCACACTATGATTAGGACTATGGCACACACACACACGCACATACGCACAGACATCATGTAGAAAGAAATTGATACACCCAGCAAGAGGTCTCACTTTACTTTTGAGGCTGTAGCGCTGCAGGAAAGACATTGCACCAAACCTCTATCCTGCAACACTCGGTTTTCTCTCAGACTGAGGCAGAAAAGGAATCAAAAAGTAGATGGACACACACACACACACAGATGAAGGTGAAGAATGAGAATGATGGAGGACAAAATGATGGAGAGGACGACTCCGAATGAACAAAATAAGTGTTAGATAGTGAATGAGTTAGAATGAGATGAAAGATTTCATGCCTCTGGCTTTGCCCGTTCTTCACTTCAACACGCCACATTAGATGGAAATGCAATGTGTTCTCTGGGAAAATGAGTAACTAGACTGGTTGAAATGCTGGCTGGCTGGCCTCTAAGGTAAAAAAAAAAAAGGTTTGTGAATTGTGGTTGGCTAGCTAAGCAGTTAGGTGGATGAAAGGTTGTTTCCTTTGGTGACATCTTGGCAGGAAAGGCCATTTGGCTAGGTCAGGTCATCGGTGGGTCAGTCGGTTGGCACAGTGACAGGCAGATTGGCTAGCTGGTGTTTTCGCTGACTTGACTGAGAAGTTTGGCCAGTGCTCTGAATTTCTGATTGCATGGTTGAAAACTGGATTGACTGCAGGGCAATGAAAAAGACTTATTTTGCTTTTTTTTTTTAATCTTTTGTGTTTTATAATATAAATGCAAAAAAATAAGCACAAACAGCAAAGTATGTTGTCATTACTTTGGAGGTATATATATGTACATCCATTGGCAACAAATTAACCCTTTCACGCATAGTGGTCACTACAGTGGACAGCTTATTCAAAGGCTGTTTTCTTGTATTTGTGTCAGTGTTGATGGTATACTTGCACACAAACCACTACATTGGACACTGATGTGTCACTCATAAGTCAAAACGTATGATGTAAAAAAATGAAGTTCAAAAATCTTTTGTAAAATGCCTAAAGATGAATAAAAATACTTAAGAAAAAAATCTTGATTGAGGTTGATAAAATTCATGCATGAAAGGGTTAATAATATATTGTGTGGCTGTATACAGGTGCTTTATATTGTAAAGTAAAGACCCAAGAATAATAGAGAGAAAACTCTCTGGTAGGACCAGGCTCAGGGAGGGGCGGCCATAAGCCATTCAGTTGGGTGTGAGAGGAGGGAACAGAAACAGGATGCATGTAAATGTATGTTCAAGTTCCCAGGACCATAGTTTGTGGATTACTTTTAACCAAGTACTGCCATCCATCCACCCATCCATCCATCTTCTAATGTTTATCAAACATTAGAAGATGGATGGATGGCAGTGTGGCTGACACCTATCACAGCTGCCACAGGGCGAGAGGCAGAGTACACCCTGCACTGATTGTACCAAATAATGCCGTTAATGAAATCCCACTTTCATTGCCATGGGTGATTAGATATACATGGCTACAGTGAATATTTCTGGACAGATTGAAATGTGAAACATAACACTGACATTTTAAATTGTCAGTGAATATTTTGCTCAAATCATACGAGCATAATCTGACGCAGGCAGGGTTGGACTATCTAGACAAAAAGGGCCCATGTTGACATTTCTCCTGACGGACGACTTTTTGTGGTCTGCAACCCCCCC
>VOQK01019268.1:5739-16053 GCA_015052645.1 Benitochromis conjunctus
TCCATATCTAGCTGTGGCATGGAAACATACTGTACTGTTATCTCTGTTGCTTCCCACCATCTGCAGAGCTTCACACTCACACAGCGTTATGAATCAGCTGGCACTGACAAGCAGCCCCCCCTGCATCTCCCGGACTTAATTAACAAGTGTAACTCTCATAGCAAGTGATGTACAGTACAGTGTGTGTGTGTGTGTGTGTGTGTGTGTGTGTGTGTGTGTGTGTGTGTGTGTGTGTGTGGTGGGATTGTATTACAGGCTTTGTGATGCTGCACATCATGGCAAATGAGGCGGGGGACATCCAAACCTTCTACATCTGTAAACTCAAACACGACTTCGCTCTCCCAGCAGTCCTGACAGGCCTGCTGGTATATTTATGATCCCAGTCCTGGCACCATCAGCACATTTCCAGCAGCTACCACCTAATACTCCTCATGTCCAAGATTCATTAGACTGAAAATTATAATTGCCTGTAAGATCAGGAAATTTGTTCAAAGTGTCAAGAAGGTGGTAGTGGGATTCTCATTTCCCATCAATTACAACCATGTATCATTGCTTATCCACAGAGGAAGGGGGCTGCTAGCTTGTAGTAAGAACCGGGTCTGCTGAATCCAGCTTTTGAGGTTATTTGCCTTCTGATGGGAGACAGCTGTCTTTACAAAAAGTCTTTACAAAAAAATCACACACAGACTAACCACAACATTAATATGGCAGCAGTCTCCCACAGCAGGAAAATGGACCAGACCACACTGCAAAATCTGCTTGACTCCAAGCACCAGGACAAAGATTCAGAGGCATAGACCGAGCACTCTGACTGTTTGAACATTCAAGGGATGCCTCAATTTAAGGACCTAAAGGACTTTCTGCCAACATCTGACACACCACGGAAGAATAGGAACCATCGGGCAGCCAAATGATCCCACAGTCCAATAACCCATTCAGTTATATCTGCTAGCCAAACTTTCTCTCTACTCCTATCAAGATTTCAAGCTCCCTCCTGCTTCTTCACCAGGGATTCAGAAATAGGTTCCTGGGAATGCCAGCTCATCTCAAGTCACCACTACTAACTGGGTCTCCCCACGTTGTTGTAGTCAATGTGCAGAGAGCCCTCAAAGAGAGAGTGATTAGCTTAAAAGGAACTAATTTAACCTCCCAAAGACCACAAGGCAACACCCCTCACGATCCAATCCACCTGCCCATCCGATAGGCTCAGCTGTTTTAGTAAGAAGCAAGAGTCTCCAACTTCCATCATTTCTCTAAGAACACACATGGTACTTCTTCAACTACCTCTTCCTTGCCAGTTTCCACTTTTTCTATCCTATTTTTTTAACATTCAGTTCCCAGTACTGGCCCCGCGATGCCAGATTCACTTTAAACACTGTTCCAGTCCCATTCAAAACACTTTGTTGCCAGAATCTTTTCTCAGTTCTACTGGTTGAATATTATTCAGTTCCCATGCCTGGCATCAGGTTGCCAGATACATTTCTCTTCATTTTCATTTTTTTCAACATACTTCAGGCAGTTGGTTGCTGGATGGACTTTTTCTATTCTACTTCTTAGTTGTGTCTGCTCCCACATCTGGCACCAGGTTGCCAAATCTTCAGCCATCTCCAAAACTGAGTATACTGCTGAACTGCGTTTAGTCTTAATTAAACATGGCAACCAAAAGTTGTCTACATGTGTAGCTGGTCCAAGGTGTGCACTGTCTTACAATACGGTTTCTGTAGGAACTTGTTGCAATATAAGCTCTCTTAAGTGTTCTTGACTCATCTTCAAACCAATCAAGTCTAGTATACTAGGTTGCTAGAATCTGGAGTTCCATCAGCCGGCCTCCTGATCTGGTGCTTGATTTTAACATCCAATCTTCACAGCTTTCAGTACAGCCAGTATATTTACAGGCCGGAGCCTTCTCTTCCATCTCCCAGTCACTGCTGGAAAAGGAACAAATTGTAGAAACTGAACTGTTGTCACAAAAACTGCATTTTTACTAACTCTACATGGACATTGGAGGGGTTTCTGCACCAAGAGATATTCTGTTTTCTGTCAGATTGCACATATTTATATATTTTTACTCAAGCATTCACCCACTACTGCTTGTTTTTTAATCAGCAGGATTTAGCACCCCGTGGTGATTAGTTTAAACTTTTGACACTTTTCAAACACATTACATGCTGTTTAAAGGAATTACGCCATTCCAGAAACATTTGAAAATGTTCCTGCTCTCATTTCTGGCACCGGGATGCCCCGTTTTTTAATCTCCACACTTCCTTTTAAAAATCTTCTGCACTTCTCTCTCGTCAGCTTCACTATTTGGTTTTTACATGTTGGCAAGTGATGTTATCTCATTACTAACTGAACTTCATCAACTTTCTCAGTACAAGCTGCCAAATGAACACGTTGCTTATTTCATTTTCATCATCTGCCTACATTGCTGTTCCCAGTAATAGTTGCTACATCACTGAGCCACTGAGGACCATTTCTCCTTTCTGTCAGTGATACCACCATTCAGTACAGCAATCCCCAAATCTTCTTTAATCTGTAAGCTTCCACACACCAAGTATTAGTAGGTTAATTTCTAATGACAACTTTACAAAGCCTCATAGTGCCAAACCAGCCAAACCACAGGTTCTGGCCTAGCTTGTCGCTGAATTATCAATAATGGTTGGTGATTCACATTTTGGTTTGCCAGTTAAGATTATTTAGATGTACTAGAGAGTCAGAAGAATTGTATTGCTAACTTGAAACAGTAACAGGGTGGTATGACCTAAACTCTGTTCACAACTGGGAAATTGGTAATTACGCAGCTCATGAATACGGCTCACATCAGTAAGAAAAACAGTCAGTACGGTCATGGTACAGCTGTAACGGCAAAACCCTTAAGAGTAATGAACTGACAAAGGTTGAGTGTTATTGTCTGCGAATACAATTTCTATTTTTAAGATACTGTGTTATTTTCTGTGTCATTCTTATGAAGTCTCATTTAACGAGGCTGCTGTGCATGTAAACTACACATAGCTGCTGGTGCTGTGCATGGAGCGAGCAGATTGGGGGGGACTCGAGCTGGTGTTTGGACTGGATTATGATCGCCTGACTGCATCCCTTTTCCTACAGCTGTGAGTGGCTGATGAGTAGGGTAATGTTAATGGAAGACAGAGCCAAGAGCAGGGCCATGGAGCAGTGTGTAATAATTAGGGTTGCAAGTTAAACTGTGAGGATTCAAAGTTAAGAGCCAATCGTGACAATAATGAGACTTGGTGTTATTTGCATTTGCCAATACGCTCGATAATGCAAGGTAAACATTTGAGTAAAAGCTCTACTATAGTGTTGAAGATGGGGACTCACGGCTGTGGTGCCATTAATCTTAGAGACAGGGAGTCGGGCAGCAACTTTCACCAGATCTCAATCTAAATGTTATTGGGTTTCCTTGAAGAGTGTCAAGCTAGTGCACAAGATTTTCTGAATTGGAGAAGAATATGTGAAAAATCTAATTAATTGTGCGTCATGAACTTCTTGTTTTTCTGTCGATAGAAGTGCGGACGTTTCCTGCTAATAGAGGGGTTCTTGCATTTACAGGGATAGTATTTAATCTAAAAGAGTTACAGAACTGGGGCCACATCATAGCCACAGTCTTTTTATTTATAAGGTATGGTGACATTTTAAATTAGGGTCTGTTTCAGCAGACACTTGTCAAACCTCAGGGGAGGTGGGGCAAACAAGTTCGTCTGATTCTGGAAGGTACTTCACCTTCCCAGAATGTGACAAGCGCCCCTCTGAAAAGCAAAACAGCACACGAGAATCCAAAATGTCACAGTACTTCTAAAGCAAAGAGGGTTTTTGTTCAAATGTCGACAGCCCTCTCCCTCAGCCCGCCCCCGGGCAACTAAAGGTTAAAAATGAGAAACAGCCTTGAGTCTTGATAATGTATGGGGCCCGTCCTGTTTCATTCGGCCCAGTGTCTTATAGCCTTGGCCCTCACCATCCAGCCATCTGTCAGCCATGACCTGCCAGTGGCATGAACATGGCAGCACGCCAAAGACTGCGGGGGAAGGGGGCGGAGGAGAGATGATGTTGGAAAAAACAGGAGCAGAGAATGGAAAATAAGGTGAGAGAGAGAAAAACTGAGGGATGAGAGGACAGTGAAAGAGAACGGGAATGAAGCCGTGGCGATGTAATCCTCCCTGACCCATAAAGCCTCTGCCTCTCACCACATCTGTTGACTTCACATTTACATGAGCTCAGCCTGATGAAGGCTCCAGGGTTTTAAAACATGCTCTGCAGAGAACTCAGCTATTAGTCAAAAAAACCAAGCTACAAATCAATAAAGAAACTGTTGCAGCAGAATTCCAGTTATTACAGACTGTTAGCCGTGACATTTCCCCCTAAATAAATCCTCATTTATCAATATTACAGTTAAATTGTTGCTAAATTGTTGGAATATTACATTTTGTTCATCATCTGTCTTGTAAAATCCTACATTTACAAATTAATACATTACAAAATGAAGGTCAAGTAATTGCATTGCATTTTCAAAGCATTCTACATTGTGCCAGGATGCAGAGGCGGTGCATTAGAAATAGTAAGACAGATAAGAATACGTCTTATAAAAGCCATCGGAGCTAAGTTTTTGTATCCAGTGAAAAGTGTTGAGTTGACTGCTATAGTCACAAAGAGTTATATTTGGCAGCATGACTTTCTTTTAGGACATACAGAACAGAGCAGGCAACAGACGGCAGATATGTCATCGATTAAGTCAGAAAACACATGCAAGGTGGTGCCGGCGTTAAAAAGGGGGTTGCAAAGCAGCTTACAGATGTGCAACAACTATGGATGTGCTAAAACAGTTTAAATGGTGTGCACCATATAACATTTACTATTTGGATGAAAAATATCAGCTGAGCCATCAGCTCATACGGTCAAGAAGGCGGTTCATTTTAACTTGAAACCCGACAACAACATGAGTGACAGCTACATGAGTGGGTGTATCATCCCACCCCCACAGACAGTGTGAGGGGAGCAGTACTGTCTAAGGAAGATCTGACATCAGGTTAGGTAACAGCCATTTTTATACTTACAGCGAGGATGCTGGGTGTCCTTACCCAACCTGAAAGGCTCTGCAGGGTTTGTGAAACTGGAGTTTTTATGCTTTCGTGCATCTACACAACAAAAGGACTCTTCAATGAAGTGGAAAATGGGATCCCGCTGCGCAGGTGTTTACCTGCTGTGACTACTGCACCCTCAGAGAAGAAACACTGCTCTGAAAACACTCTGTCGGAGCTGATTAACTCGTCTCCCTATAATGGCTTTTGGATGATAGTGACATTCTGGCTGTCATCACTTTATCAGCATCGCTGCAGAGCAGACATCTACCCACTGCTGCTACCTTACACTAGTGGACGCTTACGTAGCGTTTGTTCTTAACAACGTCCTGACTCGCTGTCTGTTGTACCCAGCTGTGCCTGAATGAACAAATAAGCCTGAGAGTGCCGCTGTGTTTGACTGTTTTGTAAAGCACTTGTTTACCGTGCATTACCTGGTAAGATTCAGGGACAAAGGAAAGATTGGCCCCCCCTCCACACATTTAAGTTCCACATTATTTCCCTTTCAGTCATTCAGGCCATTCTAAAACGTTTGATGAAATCAAACAAGAAACCATAAAATGAGAGACTTCGATGTAATGTTTGATTAAATGTGATACTTAAATGTTTTCCTTTCTTCACCATGCCCTTCATGACAGAAGACAGTTAAAGTGCGTCAGTGATTTTTGCCATTTTGTTTCTGTATTTTTAACCAACAAAAAAAACAAACTCTGAAGTCATACCGACAAGGATGAGGATGTCTCACATATCTTTTCAGTGCATCGTGAGCTTATCATAAGTCATTTTACTCCACTTCATCTGTGAAGAGTCACACGTTACCAACACTGGCACAAAACTATTTCTTATCAGTGGTGTCTTAGGCCACAGGCACACCGGGGAAAGCAGTAGTTGGAGCCTGCTGTGCGAGCACAATTATTGCAACCACGTGCAATCAACTTGTGTTTTTCTTGCCTTTGAAATGATTATTTCAAGAATCTTAGATCAGATCCATGAGTGCTCGCAGTCAGGTGCCGTGTTCATTGGTGCATACCAACTGCGATAAAATGGGAATAAATGGCGGTAAGATGAAGTCTGCTATCAATTTTTTCCAATTGAACTTGGTCAAGTTGGCACTTACATACAAACGCTTTGGGATAATACAGCAGCTGACTGTGATAAATCTAAAATCGTTTGCCATCTAGATCTGATGTGTACTGAATACTGGAGCCAGAGTGGACTCGCCACCAGTGGATCATGCAGAGTCCACACACATCAGGCATAACTCCCTCACCCACAGAGCGGGTCAGATCTAACTGGGGCAAAATTATCCTTTCTAAAAAAACAGATAGCAGCTAGTTTATTTCATTAAACACCAGCAACAGGAAAATGATGGGGCAAGTAATGTAATAACTAAATAATAGAGTGTAAGCTCAGTGTGGACGTTCACATAATAAACAGTTTGGTTCTGCTCTGTTTCAATAAAGTTTCAGTTTTATTGTGGAGCAGGTGGGGCTCGGCTCTAAACACTGAGGAACTCACAGCTTTGAGCCATCTAGCTACACCAGTTACTCTGAGAGCCAATCTGAGCTGAGCAGAGACAGGTTGCCTCCCATCAGGTGACCTGTGCAATTGCCTTGCGTCCCATTTATTATTTGCTGTAGTGAGGCCTTAGCTGGCCCTCACCTTATTAGTTAAAGGTAAACTTTTTTTATTTCTATTCTTGACTCTCCGCTCTAAGTTGTTTTTGGATTTTTTGCTTCACCCCTCAAGAATCAAGCCTCCTTTCAGCTCAGATGATTGAAAGGCTTTTCCAGATCAAGGTCCTAATCATGTGATTGGGATGGTGGGGATGTAGCAGCAGGATGTACAGCAATCCACTGACTGCAACCGTTACTTGGGCATATTTCTGGAAAGCTTGTACAGATCCAGCTCCAAATCCCGTTGATTTATAGATGCTTACCAGAAAAGGGAAACAATCCCTGAAACATATTTTCTTCTTCAGGGCCAGATTTTAAAGGAAGGAAATTGATTCTGATTTGTTATGTGGTTGATATTTTCTTCTTTTTTTCTTTTTGACAAGAAACAAGAGCGGCTACAAAAGACCTCCAGATAATTACGCTGATTTGTTTTGCTGCCAGGTGGGGCCAGCAGCTGAAGGGTGTATGCCATAGGTAGTGCAAGAATATTTCATTGACCACTGATAACAGAATTAGCAAGGAAGTAGTCCTGTTGGATTCCAGAGCCAGATTTCAAGGCTATATGGAGATGAAATCTCTAAAAGCAAGAAAACCAGGCGTCAAAGCCACTGACGGCATGCAAAATCCGGGCCTGACTGCAACATCCTCACTAACCAGTCTCTATGCAGAGCTCTGGAGCTCTCTGGGATTGCACGACTGTGCAGGAAGAGATCCATCAGCGAGATCAAAGTGAATGCCTGTGGACAAGCTGTGGCCTGATTACCTGTGGGTGGGCAGAGTGGGCAAAATAATCTCTGCTATAACACCTGAACGCTGTGAGAAGGGATCCCACAAAGATGTTTTATTTGAAAGCCAAAAAGTGCTGTGAGCCATGAGTGCAGTAAAAAGCTGTCGCAGTTACCATCAATATAAACTGTCGTAGCTACTCGGACCCATGGAAAGATATATGACAAAGTAAACGCAGAAGCGTGAGTGTTCCTAGCAGCCCTACTTCCATTCATCCTTTAGGATCCCTGAAAAACGAGCCGGAGAGGAAGGCTGCGTGCACCGACAGGCTACCGGACAGATAAAGAAAGGTAGGCATGCACACCTCCTCTGTTTGAGCAGCATCCTTCATCCTCCAGTCTTCTGTTCCCCTTCAGTGACGTGACACCCTGCCTTGGATTGCCAGACAAGCTCTCATTCCATCAATCAGCTGTAATGCCTTCAAGACAAACCCTGCCTGCTCCGCGTCTCGCCGGCTCCTCTCTCACCTCTTACTTTCGTCGTCGTACTGCTGACTCTGTGTCGACATAAAACTCGTCTTTCTTCCTTTTTTCTTTCTATTTCTACTTTAACCGCCCTCCTTTTGTTTTTCCTCTGCTCCCTTCCTTCCTCTGTCTTTTGCAGAAAAATACTTTCACATATAAAAGAACTTTTGTTGGCATGCACTTCACTGTGTGGGAGTGATAATGTCCTCTTTGGCTTTTACTTGATAAATTAGCTCAGTGCACAATGATGATGATGTATACACATACATCATAAAATAAGGAGCTACTCTGATCATGTTCAAGAATGAAGAGAATTCTTCATCAAGAGTTTAAACTTTCTCTTTACTAGCACATTTCTTTGGTTGTATGTGTATATATTCTTTATGCTATATATAAAAATGGATTCAACCAATCAGATATGCATACCTGCAGTGAAATCCTGCCTGGATAG
This sequence comes from Benitochromis conjunctus, assembly GCA_015052645.1. NCBI lineage: Eukaryota > Metazoa > Chordata > Actinopteri > Cichliformes > Cichlidae > Benitochromis > Benitochromis conjunctus. The sequence continues at coordinate 14,210 of VOQK01019268.1, forward strand.
CGCCAACTTATCATCTGTGCTGGAGGTAGCTATTATGGCTAATTAACCTCCTTTGCCCCCTCTCCAGAGAGGGAGCCCTGAAGCTAGAGGAGCAGCAGCAGACAACTGCTGCCCAGCAGAGAACAACCTGGCCTGGGCAGATGGCAAACCTCAACCCCCTAAAGTGCGATGCAGGGGGGAGGATGAAAGAGGAACTGGGGATTCGAGGAAAAGAGCGAAAAAGAACACTAGCTTTGCAAATGATGATGTCAGGTGTCTGCCACTTAAGTTTTAAGATTTCAGCGCAATGACACTTCAAACAGCCAATAACAGATTGCTTTCACTGCAGGAGGAAGAGGGGAGTGTTGAGAGAAGCAAAACTTTGTTTCTTTTGTTTTTCTTGGGATTAGTTTCATTTTTATCTGCGTTTCTGTTTGACTCTCACTCGACGATTGTTTGGTCAGATTACTTGGTTAGGATTAGGAAAATGTCTGTAACCCTTTGCTTTAAAAAAAAAAATCATTTTTGATATTGTCGTTTTGTTTTTATTCAATTAAACAAACGATTTAAGGATTATGAATTTACATTTTCAAAGATAACTTCTAAACGTACCATTGGCAGTGGGAAGCTTTAGACTGATATCCTGAACCTTTTGCACCAATTTACTAAAAAATACAAAAAGAGTTATTTTTATTGTATACTACTCGACTGTATAAGACTGAGATCAATGAAACCTAACAGCTGATCTTTAACCTGTGTAGACCACATAGCATCATTTAGCATCAGATCCTGATCCAACGTTGGACGTTTCAGTATGTTTTTCAACAGCTCAGATCAGATAGATTAAAAACAGTAGTTTGTGATTGCACTCTGCTGAGAAAAGACACTCTGATGTTGTTTTGTTCTCAGCAGTTCTTTTATGGGTACAAACACGCCTGACTACGAGGTCCCCTCCATCCAGTGCTCCATGTTGAGATCACAGCACCAGTATTACTGAGCATTACACAAAAACAGGGATTTGCACTGGACCCAACTGTGCTATGTATGCTGCTGTCCGTGGTGCTGAAACAGCTTTAGGCTGACGAACATTCAGATAAGTTAACAAAAACCGTCTTGGCTGTTAACAAATGGGACACACTGAGGTGGAGGGTGATGATGTTGTACTAGGTGAAGAGTCTCGCGGGCCATTTTAACAGTCAGGAATATGTTTGTTTGAATGTCTGTAAAACCAGGTTGCTCAATAATATTCAACTTCTATTAACACAGCAACCCGTTTGGTTGCCCTGTTTTGCATAAGTGTGCGTGCATGTGCAATTACACTTGCAGAATATAGTCAGTAGATGCCCTCTTATAGATCCCATGTTAATACTGCCTGCTTACAACTAAAATTTCTATGCAGAATATAGATGAAAACCAAATGTGCTGCAGAACTGTTGGTGATTCATGTGGGCCTATATATAGTCTAGACAACAACCTTAGGGCATCCACGCTGAGCAGAATTGTTGGGATGTGAAGAGTAACTGAGCAACACAACAGGGACACAAAAGGCAGGCCGAGAGTTTTACAGGGACAGAAAACATTTAGAAGAGTGTGAAGAATGGAGGGGAGGAAGTTCACATCAGACACATTGTGTCTGTGCATGCGAGTAGGGGGTCTGCGGTCCACAGCACAGCAGAGACAGATGGTCCTCTTGTCAGCATATTACGCTCTGACCAATGAAAAGTCTCCAAAATTATGCGTGGAAGCCAAAAAGGAAACGTACACACTTTCCTCTTCCTGCGTGTTGGGAGGATTCACCGATTACCCAATCACAAACCACATTAGGTCTGTCTGCACACACTTACACACACAATGCGAGTGATGTA
>VOQK01019277.1:1998-18989 GCA_015052645.1 Benitochromis conjunctus
CACACCACTATTAAACACTATATTTTCTGTCATTTCATTGTTAATGTGTTCATCAGTAGGTAAATCTAATGTGATTACAGTTAAAAGTACAAAATCTAGTATGTATTTTCCAAAAGCAGTAGAGTGAGCAGGATTTGAGTCTTTGCCGGTCGATTCTGTGCCCCGGGCCTTATGTTTGGCACCCTTCCTGTAGCGCGTAAACTGCCTCCATGTGAGCAGCAGTATACATTTGGGACCTCCATCCTCCCTTTAACCCTTGCTTGCACAGCAGGCAGTGATTCATTACTAATGGAAAATTTCGAAGCAAAAAAAAAAAAAAGAAACGGGAGGGTGGGGTTTCCTCTGTCCGGTATTGGATACAGTTAGAAGTCTGGAGGCTGCTCCGCCCCTCCATCCTGCGAGCTGCAGGCAGACGCCGGTACTCACTGCAGTCACTCCGCAGTGCATCCAGCAGCAGACTGCAGTCTCAGTCACACTGCTCCACCCTGCGCTCCCCTGGCAGGTGGAAAGGACACTAACGGACACACGCGGGGTCGCGACCATGTAAGTATCAGCTCGAGTATCTTATAGTTTTAGCAACCGTCCGGTGTTAGGTGATGGTGATCTTTGTGATAGTAGTTGACTGTTATTTTGCAGGAGTTTTTGCGGCGTTGCGCACAGGTAAAGTTGATTTGTTTGCGTCATCGTTTATCGGCTGCAGGGAAATGCATTTTTAAGCAGCTCTAATACATTAGTGTTAATAATAATGATTTTTTTTTAAAAAGAAGATCACCGATGAGCTCGTTTGGACACAGTCCGCCCCGTTACATGATTACCTGTATTTTTGAAACGCTCTTCCTCTTTAACGCCTTTTTTGTAAAGTTGAAATTTAAAAAAAGGACCTGAACAGGTTGTGATCACGGCGAGATGCGATGAGCTCCCGATCTCTGTTCTTCCTTGACCTCGAAATGCCTTTGGATTGATTTAGGAACGACACAGCCTGATGATGCAGCAGATTCCCTCGCTCTCTCCCTGTTTGCGTCGCACTGAGGCAGGAAAACGTGTCCGTTTCATCTCCGCAGTGCAAACACGCCGGGATGCAGCACAGCAGGCACGCTTCAGAGCTGTCATTCTGAAATTCAGATTTCTGCAGACTAGCACCTTTTTAAAGAAAAATAAAATAAATATTCCTGTCGTTATCATTGTCTTTCATAGTCCGTTGGCTATTTAGAGAAAATCTAGAGTAATTCTACCCACACAAAATCTTTACACTACAAAAACACTGCTCTTTGTCTTTCCTCATCACTCTTTTAACTTGCACACAGACAATTCTCTTGATCGTTTCTGATTAAATGATACTTTGATACTCACGAGACTTTTTTCCTCTTTGTTACTTAAATAATTTCCAAACGTCATTGCTGTGCATGTCCTTCCACAGGGCTTTCATCTCAATCTTTGCTATTCTGGCCCTTGTGGTCTCAGCTGAAGGCAGCGTGGGGTAAGTGGAACGCTTCATGCAGATGGTATTACAAACATGATGGACCCAAATGTAAGACTGAAATGTTCCAGTTTCGGTTGCATGCTGTGGTGTTCAAATATGGCATTAAAGTGGAGGTTTGTGTCCTCTCGAGGAGTCTCGCGTTCTTCCAAGGTCAAAGCCAAACGCAAAGGTGCTTCTACTTTTTTCTGCATCTTTAAAACATAAAATTGAAGCTCTGTTTGGTTTTTGTTCTTGGATTTCTCGATTCATTCAGATGCATTGATAGCACTGATATTCTGTCCACCTTTGGTCCAGACTGAAATTCATTACGTTGAATGTTCATGGCGCTCCCTGGTAGGGGTTTCCCTGTAACGTGTAGCTGGTCCATATAGTGCAATCTTAATGAATACTGCTGTTATTGCCATCAAATTAGTCACAATATCTAAAGATTTATAAGGTGTTCAGGCATTAAACTGAGTACAAACATTCAAGTTCCCATAAACTGAAACAATCCTGATTGAACTTTACAGCAGCATCCAGCTCAATTTATCCCCCATTTCTTTATGGACCTGGCTGTTTCTGACCACGTAGCGTTGCTGGACAATTAATGTAATTTATTAGTGTTCTTCTTGCAGACCCAGTACCAACAGCAGCTACTGCACAGAATCAAAGGAATGTCTGGAATATGAGCTGGTCTGCAAAACGGATGAGTATGAAGTGAGTGAGAGCTCTCGGCAGCTAGCAGTGCAACATGCGTTTCCGACTCGTCGAGCTCGTATTTCTCATGTACTGCGTGCTTGTGTACGTTTGTGTGCAGGTGCGATACTACAGCCCCACTCGCTGGGTGTCAACAGATGCTGAAGCCTATTTCATGGGAGTGGGTGCGGCCATGGCTTTCAGGAGACTCTTCCAGTATATCACCGGAAGCAACGAAGGAGGTAAGAAGTCGACATACAGGAGGTCAAACTGAGCTTTGATGGAGTGTTTGGAATGATGATAATGATGATGGTCATTCAGGTGTCCAGATGGAGATGACCGCTCCTGTCCTGGTCAAGATCCCAGAGAAGACCAAGATGTGGGAGCCTGCTATCTACACGCTCAACTTCCCGCTGCCTTCAGCCTATCAGGACAATCCACCAGCACCTACTAATGACAAGGTGAGCCTTCGAATTGCCCTTGCCTCTGCTGAGGTCAAACGCTGTTTATCCTGCCAGTAACTGTGTAATTCAATCAGTGATTTTCAGCTTTCAGATCAATAGAGATCATTGACGGGTGTGCAGTACTTAGTGCGGCTGGCCCTGCTGCTGCTCTCACTCAGCATAAATAGAAATCGTGCTGAGTCAGGAACGCGCCAGTGCTCCTGCCCTCTGTGTTTTCTGATTCGTAACAGACTCAAAAATATCGAATCAGCTACTCACATGGCAGGAACTCATGCGTGTAAGCATGTAAAGATGGCATCAGAATTTAAGTGAGCCAGACTACTTCAAGCCAATAGCAAGGCAACAGTAACTTAAATAACCACTCGTTACAACCAAGGTATACAGAAGAGAATCTCTGAACGAACATCACACTGAATCTTGAAGCAGATGAGCTATAGCAGCACAAGACCACACCTGGAGTGCCTCTCCTGTCAGCTAAGAAACGGAAACTGAGGCTACAGTTCACACGGGCTCAGAAAAGCTGGAGAAGAGAAGACTGGAAAAACGTTGCCTGATCTGATTAGTCTGTTCCTGCTGTAACATTGAGATGAAAGCATGGATCCATCCCCCCCTGTGTCAGTGGTTTAGGGTGGTGGTTTAATGGTGTGGGGGATATTTCTGTGCCAGAAAGAATTGGGACACTTCTGAAATTAAACTGAATCCACGCCAGTATAAACAAGCTACTCTGCTGCCCTTCTCTTTGTTCTCCATATGTATTTCACTGTACTCTGCATCCATCACACAGCTGTATTTCACTGAGATGCCAGAGATGGACGTGTACGTGAGGAGTTACGGAGGCTGGATGCTGTCGGTCACCTCCAGGCTTCACGCCCACCTGCTGACCAAAGAGCTAACCAGAGTTCAAGCTTCCTACAACCACAGCTATCACTATGGAGTCGGCTACGACAGGTGCTGCACACGTCTCGTTTGTAATTTTCTTTGAGGGAATCACTCATGGCTGTGTCATGATGTGGTTCCTTTTGCTCTCGTCCATGTTGTGCACTCATTAAGCAGTCTTATCTGTATTTAACACTTGTCGTGTTGCACAAGGCGTGGTCTCCTACTTCTAACTCTTGTGTTCATCTCTCTTGTTCATGTCTTGTACGTAGCCCCTTGAAGCTGTTGAACAGGCACAACGAGGTGTGGTACGTGGCCGAGGGCGAGCCAGTCTGCTCAGATCCCCACGAGCCGACACCTGCGCACACACCTCGTCCGACTCCCACCGACTCGCCGACAGACTTCCCCTTCGAGTCTCTCCCAGACAGCCTCTCTGATTCCCCGTCACTCACTCCCTCCAACCTGTCCTCAAACACCACGTCCAACTCCTCCTCACAGCTGCCCTCTGACACACCTGCTCTGTCCCCATCAAACACTCCACCCAGTTCTCCATCTGATCTGCCAGCTCAAGCTGCATTCAGCAATCCCCAAACGTCCACCCAGATCCTGCTGGAAACCACATCCAACTCCTCCGATCCCACCTCCGTGAGCCCGTCACTGGAGCCCCAGTCTGGCACCACTCTGTCGAACAGCGTGGCTACCAGCCCAGAGGAGACACCGGCCGACACTAAGCCTGTGGTCGAGCCAAACGATGCTCATTAGCAGCAGTCAGATGTGATTCGAGCAGCTTTTCCAGATATAGTTATATGTAATCTAAACAGAAAGCAAACAGTGGAGGTGTGACAGAAAGTTGAATGCGTGTGTCTGCGTGTGATAGACAGACCTGCTGTTTCTCTTCCTCCTTTTTTCACTATACCCCTGCCTATGGCACAGAGTGTTTAACCGTGTGTTCTATCGCAGCTTTGCACCTGCAGCTTCTCGTATCACTGAACACGTGCACTTCCACTTTGTCACTCCGATGTAATCTCACCGCTCCAACGTAGATTTGACTGAAATCTATGTATTAGTTAGAAAGTTAGTAATCCGAGTTATTGTGCTGGTTGATAGATGAAACGCTGGGACGAAGAACAGTAGGCCAGACTAAACTATCTTAGTGTGGAGTTTCACACTGAAGTTCTTAAGATTTACTGCCTGGGTGCAACTTTCTAAAAGTTCATACGTTCAGCTTCTTCAGTCACTTTCATGATGTGTGTGGCAACATATTCATTTTGCATATTCATTGGGATCTTTCTTGCAATCTTAGACATTAACTAATAATACAAACAGTTCCCAGATTATGACTTTGTATTTCACTTTTCTTTCCAGTGTGTTGGCCCAGAAGTACCCACAAAAACACCAGCCATATGATTTGTCAGCTTCAAACCTAGATATGTACAATTAAATATTTACCAAAAATACCTTTCCCTTGCAATAAATTTAACCTGTATATTATGGGAATTAATACGGTCACCAAATTTCAGCATTCAGTATGATTGTTGAAAGTAAAATCAGACTCTCCCTTCTCTGGTCTCCTAATTGCCCTTTAGTTTTTCCATTAATGTTTCAAAACGTTTAAAATTACTTTCCCTGCTAAACTTGACCAAAAATAACAAATGTTTTATATGTTATGTTACTTTAAAGTGGTGATAAGTGTTTTTCACCACTAAGGGGTGCTGTAGAGCAGTGTTGGGATGAGCAGGTGTTCGTTTACTCTTACCGGCTACTCTCAAACTCTCTGAGAAATCGTGTTTCTGACAAGGCAGAACTACTGAAGTGGACAGTTAATGTATTTCTGGTAATCTGTATACATGTCCATATAGTACATGGTACTGTAAGTAATGGCTAATAGCAATAATATGCCACATCTGAAAGACTTTACCAGTAAAGGAGAAAGTCACTATCATTATGTTAACGTAAACAGCTATTTAGCTTTGTGGGTGTTTTAGGGAGTAGGAAATCAGTGTTTCAGCCATCAAGGATGTAAACGTCTTGGTAAGAAATACTGAAAGTTAAAACCGTGTTTATCTGTTTATCTGTAAAGGAAATTGTTATATTTAATGTCATTTAGCACTGTGTAGAAATTAAGAAGTTCAGTATGCCCTCATGTGAAATCTTCATTAGTCATATTTTACCCTCCACAACCACGTTGCCGTAGCCGTGTCTGCGTGGGTTCTCTCCGGGTAGCTTTTAGCCCAGCAATGGCACCGCTTTGCAAACTGTCTGCTTAAGTGTGACCTACAGTTTCAACCAACTGCAGTAAGGCTGCTCCAAAGATCTCAAAGAATCCCAGTTGATCAAACCAATGCAATAAAATTGGCATGTTAATGATTTACATCCTCTATTGATGCATCGCTGAGCTACATATTGTATATATACGCTATATATACATTCTGTTCTGATGAAGATGCAATAAAATAAACATTAACTCATGTTGGACTCATTTTGTTGCTGATGGTCTGGACTTCACTGACTAAAAAGTAAAATTTTCTTTTATTCATTTGTCAGTGAACACAGCTCGAGCTGAATCGACCCAAATGTCTCTCGGCTGTATTCTGGTTCTATTCACATAGAACAGGAAGGCTGCTGAGAGCAAGCGTAAGAGAGAAATGTGAACGGCATCTTCCTTACAACTAGGAACAAATAGGTCAACACCTATATAAAAGCAAGGCTGCAGCACACCTGTAGCAACTGTCAATATTTGTGGAGGAAAATAAGCAGTGAATGAGAATTTCTGTCTATGTAAACGACAACAGATTTGTAATTTTAAACAATTTATCGCAGTTAATTGTTTCATCAGAAACCGATTACATGTATTTACCAACTAACCCCATCAATCACAGTGTGATATCTGACTGCCATATTATGGCAATATTTACGGCAGGTTTTAGTGACTGTGTTGTTTTGCCTGACAAAAAGAAATAATAATAACTGAAATGAGATAACATTATCTTATTGGATCACACAGACACTGTTTGTTATGGTATTGAAATACTCGGAAAATGTTAAAAATCCCAATAGTATTATATCATTAGCAATGTATTGTGATAATATCGTATCATAGGGTGTTTGGTGATTCACACATCAAAGCCTAGCCTGACGTTAGCAACCTGTGGCTCGCGGCTGGTTAGAATTAGCGTTAGCCATAAACCTATTAATACATATACTATGTACTATGTATCATTAATACATGTATATGTATTAATGTATCCTCTCCTAATTACATCTAACATTCCCCTGTTACCTTTTTCTCCCGTCATTTGGTAGGAGCTAAAATGGCTCTTTTGAAGGTTGCTAATGCCTGGCCTAGCCAATAGCGAGACTCTAAAAGAGCCAATAGGAGACTTGAGGTCAGTTATAGAAAATTATCTTGTCCTCTCAATAAGAAGAGGTCACATGTTGTAAGTGTGAGAAATGAAAACAATGAAAAAAAGTTTCAACAGTGGAGTTTAATCCAGTTTGTTATTTCATACATGTATGCTGGTTTGAAAGAGACCAGTTTCACTGTGTGCACTCAACCAAGAGCAGAGAACCGTTTCAGAAACGTTCAGTCCAGTCTGACTTCACCTAACAAATGCTTTTGAATCCCTAATGAATCTTTTCAGGTGGTTTGGTGCTTAAACATACTGCCCTGTAACATTCATCAACTGTATAGAGATGTTCCATTTTTGCTGCAATGGGAAGTTTCTACTGCAGAAGGTGTGTCATTATAATGAAATCACTGCAGGCCATCTCTGAATATGACAGGCCACATGTGGTGTAAAGCCAGTAAAAGGTAATTCACTTGTCCTTCTCAGGTCATAAAACAAGACACAAGTTCCTTCTTCTTCTTTAATATTATGAACAGCAGGTAAATATTTAAACCAACGGTGTCATCTTGCAAATTCACCGTTGTTTATTTGCTATGTAGCAAAATTCGTCTGCAATGTTCATTCTCGCAGTGTTCAATCATTTCCCTGAGTCAGCACTCGTTTGTGTATGTGACCGAGTTTTACCAGCTACAACAGCACGGCAGGTATTGTTTTTCACCTTGTGCTACATGTGTTTCAACATGGCAAAATGTGCAGAACACCAGTTTTTGAGTCATTTATATGATTGATTGTGTTAACTATGCCTTACACTATTGTTTTTTATTAGTGATTTATTTGTAACTCCCCATATTCAATATCTTTATCTGGTGTACATACATATTCAATTAAATTAAAATCATTTAAACCGTATATTTAATTCAAAGTGGGATTTAATTTTTTTTAAAATTGATACTAGAAACACCATCCATTCCAACTGCTTATCCTTTTCAGGGTTGTGGGGGTGCTGGAGCCTATCCCAGCTGTCATGGAATGAGAGCCAGGAAATACCCTGGACAGGTTGTCAGTATACTGCAGGGCTAGCAGAGAGAGTCGGACAACAATATACTCTGACATGCACACCTATGGTCAAGTCAACATCACAGTTTTAATTAATGTAATAATTTTGAGCTTTGAGAGGAAGCCGGACTACCAGGACAAAATCAATGCCGGTATAGGGACAGCATGCAAGCTTCACACAGAAAGGCCCAGCTGGCTGCTCTCCTGCTGGAAAGTGAGAGTGCTAACGACTCCATTGCATCACTGCGCTACTACTTAACATCACAGATTATTGTCTTTAGATTAAGTATCCTAATTGTAATCACATTAGTGTAACCAAGCATCTAGTCTCAGAGCAGTTTCATTAAGGAGAGAATGATAACATGCAGAAGCAGCTTCTCTGATTTTTTGCTAATGTGTCAGAAAAAAAAGTTTGCCAAAAATTCCTAGAGAGGCTCCTGCGGTGGATTCAGAAACAATAAGCACAGAAGAGTCACAAAATGTGTAAGGATATTTGCACCTAGTGCAAAACACCAATTTATAAACAAGAGTCTCAGAGATCTTCAGACCATTATGTGGCGTACACACACAAATCAGACTAGCAGTGACTGAAGCTGTGGAATTTGTGACAACTGAGTAACAGTTGTCCTCCTTCCACCTGGAGGTTGTGTGAGTAGTTGATGCAGGTAAAGAAAAGTCTTTGAGATGAGTTCATCCGGTCGCAAAAAAGTGTATGACCGCTCAGAGTCTTGCATTCACTGTCTGATGATGATCAGCGTAGTCTCTAACAGACTCAAGAACACAGAAAGTATAACTCACCTATAAGTAGTTAGGCACTAGCTTAAGTCAAACTCACTTCTGAGAGACTGAAGCAACTACCAATGGGAATGAAGGATACCTCTGACTGGCAAGGTTGGAAAATATGCAAGACTAATCTACACAAACAGAATTTGGAACGTCGAGTGCAGCAACTGACCAAGGGATGGGGAACAAGTGAAGCGTTTCATTTGTGAACAGGCAGTATCTGCTCACCAGACTTCCTGCTCAATAACCCCACACCCCATTTTATTTTTTTACAATGGCTGACACTCACATTCATGAGTTTAAAAAAAAGATGATTAAAAACAGATAAAGATTCCATAGTTTCATCCAAGTGAACACATATGTGAATTTGTTTGTTTCTATGTTTTAGATGTAAAACCACCAAAAAGAAGATTGTGAAAAAAAGAAAAATGACGACTCTTAGTCCTCAGAGGAGAGGAAATGTGACTTCTGTGGTGGCATTACAAAGGAGACCATCTCTGGACAAAAAAGCTGCTCTGAAGAGTAAGATCCAGGATATACTGAGTGGTGGGTCGAGGTTTGTAATTCGTAAGCCGTCTACAATGAGAAAGCCTTCGGGCAGCAATGATCGTGTCAATTCTAAAGTACAGGAGAAAACAAGGGTGACCAGTCCTCCATCTGTTTCAAGGAGCAATGAGGAAGTAAAGAAAAACAGGTAATGTCTTTTTAAGCTTGTATGTCTTGTGAGACTTTGAAACAGAGTGAAGAGTACGCCTGTGAAGCTTTTGATTTGTGTTCACATCTGGTATTTCTCGCCCCCTCTTCTCCTTACAGCACATAAATACTGTTTTTAGTGCTGGATGGACATCAAAGTGTTTTTTTTTATATATATTGTATTGCAGCACTCATCCATCTGTGGAAGAAGGAAAGAAGAGAAATGGAGAGAAAAATAATGGCGATAAAACTGAGCAGAGTGGAAAGGAGAACAAAAAGGAAAAACAGAGGTCTAAGAAAAAAGGCAAAGGGAAAAAAGGAAAGAAAAGAAAAGGAAGGGGGAAAAAGTCCAACAGAGAGGCAAGCGAGAAGGATAAAACAGCACTGAAGGAGTTTTTGGACAGTTTAAAGGGGACAAGAAGGTTGATGGTAAGAGTTATTATCTAATCGTTGCATCTCTCTTTAAATCGTGCATTTTCACGTGCCTGAACCAATATTCATGTTTTTGTGTTGTCTCATACAAGGTGATCTCAACACCCAACAGAGATGCAATACTGTACATCCAGCAGACTGAGGACAATGAGAAGTATCGGTGTGAACTCGCAGTGAGGAAGATTACAGTGGCAACCATTATTGGTCAGGGAAGTGATGGCACAATTATACTTCAGCACTACCACCTAGGTAGGAAGGATTTTTCCCTTTTTTTGATGTGCGCGTCATGTTGCCAGTTATATATTTGCATTTCAACATTTGTTTAGGTTCTCTTCATGGATGCTTTTAAAACTACAAATCCTCTCAGCGTTCACTGAACCAACAGACATTTGGTTTTGTTTTGTTTTTTTACTAACATGCAACCAAAGGCAAATATAGTGCTTCCTAGAAACTGAACGATAACGAAATAGTCTGTGGCTAAGGTGTTGACCTATTGCCAGCTATTTACAGTAAAAAGCTAAAAATAGCTAACGGTAAAATACACATGCTGTTGATAAACCTTAAGTTTGGTAGTAAAGAGATAGCCATCTTGGTATACGCCTTATGTGTGTACAGACCTTGATTATTAATTATTAATTTTAACCTTTTGTCTGCTGTAAAATGCTGAAAAGCCCTCAACTGCCATGACATTCATGGCCATGATGAGTGCATGTAAACTTCTGACCACAATTGTTTGTGGACTTGCTTCTGAAGAACTGCAGTTTTGACCCTTGGATTAATATTTTAGCCTAATTCCCATATGTTACCATATTAGCACATTACCATATATATGTTATCATATATTGATAATAAATGGTTGAAAGTAAGGCAAGGTAGTTCAACTTCAGAGAAACATAAATTATCCCTCAGTCACATAGGCATAGAGATGTGCCATGGCAACCTCCAGTCCTCCGGGAAGAAAATGTGTATTCCATGATTGGTTGGAGAGTGGTTGCTAGAAGTTGTACAGAGGGCGCTAAAACTAAAAAGACCTTGTGATCACTGTGGTTGCTAGTAGAGTTCGTGCAATGACAACATCTTCAATGCAAACTTTTATCAACCAAAGGAATCATAAGGAGAGTTTTGGTGCAGCACCATATTGCTCTCTGCCACCAACATCGCCAAGCAATTGTAACCAGTTGCCAACCAGTTAGGGAATATATATTTTTCCCCAGCAATCTGTGGTTGCCAGAAGGTCACCGTCAATCTCTAGACCTGCAGAACTGGAGATTTAAACATGCATTAATTGATTGGAGAATGCACATTTTTATCTGGAGACTTGTCTCTAGACCTGTATGACCGGGGGCCTTACTGAACCAAATTTAATGCTAGCCTAATCCAGCCAGTGTGCGTTGAGACATTTAACTCAAAACCACAAAGTTCAGCCTCAGTATAACGCTAAATACAAAATCAAGAGCACAACAAAGTCATTGGAATTCATCATCAGGGAACTAACCCATACAATACCCAGTTCCCATCAGCTTCAGTTCCTATCAGCCATAAAAAAGCAGATAGTAACTAATAAAGTTTATAACAACACACAATAATACAGTGAAGTAGTTTAGTCAGAATAACATAAACAGCTCAGGTGTACTTCTAAGCAAAACGTCCAGAGTAGTAGGTCGTAGTTCTCTGAACTTGTGTACCAGGAAGTAACAGTGTAATTTTGCACTGTGGTATGTAGTAAATGTTTAGTTTAATTCTCTCACATGTGACACTGTGATACTGTAGTAGTTACATTTTAACAGTTAACACAGTAGCTCCTTTCCACAAGAGGACTTGGTGAAAATATACAGCCAAACTAAAGCCCTGTGTACTTCACACATTGTTCAGAGACAGATTTAACACTGTGGGATTTAGTGGTTATAATTACTGTTTTTGTTGCATCCACTGTAACATGTACATGGTATTTTCTCTAACATCTATGTGTGCACACTATGATTTATATCTTTTGTTTGTGTCTGCTTCAGATTCAGAGCCTCCACTCAGTGGCCAAGCAGAGCATTTCTTGGATTTAGGGCCCATCTCTTTGCTGAGAGCAGAGCTCGGCCTGTCATCGCCCGACCTCTTTTCAATGACTGTCACAGATTATGACATCAAGGCCAGTGTAAGAAAATCTCACCTGAGCTTTCAGAGTTTGGTCTTTTCCTACTTATTTGGCTTTCTGATAACAGATAAGTTTAGAGATTAGCAAGACAACACACTCATATTTCAAAACCGTTCCAGTCTTTGAACTTCAAGTAACCCATCGAGGAACCCAATATTTAACCAGGCAAAGATGACACTTTGATGTTCATCAAATAAGAAAACAATTTTAAATTATCCAGTTGTATCACAATGCATTTTCCTTGTTGTATAGCTGCTTATGTAGGCCCATAAACACTTCAGATGTAATCCCTAACCTGCTCTTATCCTTCCCCCAGAGAGTTTTTGAGGCTCCACCATCAAGCCAGGCTTTGTTTGACTACATTGACAACTTTCCCTCGAGGCACCAAGAAAAAGAGAAGGAAAGAAATAATCCACCAGCGTGCTCTAAAGACATGCGACAGCCTGTGGGAGAAAACTCACTACTTAGGTAATATAATTAATCTGTTTTTATTGGAGTGAGCACCATCTACAAAGAACAAAACAAACTCAAAATAAATTTGAAGATAGCGGTAAACAGGGTCCTCATATTTTAATCCCTCCATCATTTTATCAACATTGAAGAAAAAAAACATGTGGTAACAGCAACCTTTTTTAGTGGAGCGTGTATCTCTGAACGCTTCACAGTCCAGTCTCCTATCTTTATGTTAAATAATGTAATTATTCTTCATATTCGTCCATATTGCTTTCTGTGCATGTTTATTTTTGTTTCTATTTCAATAACACAAATCATGATATAAAGTGTAGCATAATTCAAATTTAAAAACTGAGTAACAGTATGATTGAATCTATGGTCTTCCATTTCATGGAAGGTGGTGTAATGACTGAATGAAACTGAGGGGCATCCAAGTTTAAATTATATTTTTCATGTATGTCTAGGTTCATGTCTAAAAGGAGGCTGCTGCTCATCTATGCTCCCTCTGAGGATGACTATTTGTTTCAGCAGCAGCTCTCTGCTGTCAGAGGACAGGAATGTCACCTGGGTACGTTTTTTATAAGACCTGTGGTAACAAGGAAGTGTTACAAGGAAGCCAAGTCAGACATGGGTAGATTTGTCATGGTTGTGAAATTTGGACCTGAAAAAGCATACCATTAAACAAAACTGTATGGATCATGACAGAATCAAACAATGAATATTATAATATGAATATAAGTATATTAAAATGTTATGAATTTATAAAATTGTGCAATAATAAAGCCATATTATTTGAAATATATAACCATGGCTAGACAAGCATTTAGCTGAACAGGTTCCTCGACACAAATGCATTTCTTTGCTTTTATAAAAAGGATCGTTTTGATTATCTGTGCTGAACGAGTGCCTTTTAATGAGTTACTGTCTAAATGTGGCTTCTCTTGTGTTTTTCTCAGGTATTCGTCACTTTGCCATGCTAAAGCTGATAGGAACTGAAGCCAAAGCATCAGGAACTGTTGAGTTATTTCCCTTAAACGGTACGTCATGGTAATTCTGGGGCATTCCACGTGTATGGGACGGTAATGGAGCACACGTTTGAAATCATTAGCAATATAGTATATTTTAAGGTAGGTAGTTCAATAAACAGTTTGGTTTGAGAGCAAATTCTTTGTAAAAAGATGGTTTGCATGATGTCATCTATTTTGTGGACTCCAACCGACTCTCTGTCAACCAAAGGAAGTGTGTAGCTGAGGGAGACACCTTCAGTATTTATATTCTGTCATGTTGTCACTACTGCAAGCCTTTTGCCACATGTAGATGTGTGCTTCGGTCTGCACAGTGATGCAGTTGGCAGGTGTAGTTTGGCAGAGAGAAAGCAGTTTCTGCGTTATACTGATTGGTCTCGCTTCATTTTAGCAAAGAGAAGACAGACATCAGCTGATATCTTCAAAACAGAGCAACTTACACCAAAAACAGTCCCGATGGATAAATAGCAATACATGTTGCACAAAAACAAAAAAGCATTTTGATTTTGGGGTTAACTGTCCCTTTAAAATAAAACAAAATCAATGTCAGCACAGTTGTCACAAAGGGGAAATTTAGATGCAGAGACAAAAGTGTTTCTGTTCCAGGTAGTACAAGCTTTATTTTTGCTGTAAAGTCGAGCATTTTAACATGGAAGTCTATGGGACTCTCTCCCTTTTGGAGCCTAGAGGAAATGCTTTTGAAAATTTTGTTTTGGCTCTGACTTTAAGGTTGAACTGTCATAAGATTTGGTCTAATCTGAACCAATCTGGATTATCCTAGTTTTCGCTTCTTTCACTTTTTGCTGTTTTGTGTAATTTGAATGACTTCCATTCTGTCATCCTTCCCCCAGGTCGCAGTCAGACTGAGGTTGAGTCATTAACGCCTGACATGGTCAACAATATGAGGGAACAGCTAAAGATCAATAAGGACTATTTCAGCATGGTGGTTGTGGGAAAGGATGGTGACACCAAGGCATGGTTTCCATCACCTATGTGGTCCCTGGATAACATCTACGACCTGGTGGACTCTATGGAGCTCCGCCTCCAGGAGGAGAAGCTGCAGAAGAGACTGGGGATTCACTGCCAGGAGGACAGAGGAACAGAAGGCAACGAGCGGGAACACTCCCACGGATACAGTGAAGAGAGGGCAGAGCTGATGCACTTCTACAACCAATCAGAGAAATAATGACAATAAAGGAGGAAGATGCAATTATCTACCTAAAATGTTTAATATGAAACTGAAAAAGTATCAACACATGGATTTGACTAGAGCCAATGATTAAACAAAGACCTCAAAACTGGACTCATAAGAATCAATAACGTCGATGTATAGATGATGATCTGCTGGATCTTACAATAATGAGTTGGATATTTTACAGGAAATAAAATATATTTGAAAAGATAAGCAGACAACAATGACGTGGTCTCATTCAAGCATTCCAACTGCCCTTTAAAAAAGCTGTTTTCTTTCTGACTTCAGATGTAAAAAGGGAAGAAAGTAATGTCAAGACAGAGCAGACTGTGCTTTTTACTAACTCGTCTGTTTAGATCTTTCAAACGCCTCCACTGTGCAACAAAGGAAAGGTCCTCTACTGAAATATGCCGATACTAAAATGAAAAAAGTACTGAAACAGCAGAGAAATTCTTTTAGTTAAGCCATGTCTTTATAAAGAGCTGCAGATACCTCATGGTCTGTAATACAGGTGTTAACAAAAGTTTTACAGAACTTCTTCACTTGTCTGCACGGGCTTACTTGAATTCAGAAGTCCTAACACAGAAGATTTAACATCGAGTTGTGACCAGAACATGATATGACTCATTCATTCGAACACTAGCAAACAATGTTTTCTCTCCAAAGCCATCAGTCTTAACCAAACCAGGATCCAGCAAGGGGAATAGGAAATATTTACAATGAAACTCATGTCAGATGTATCCTGAAGCAATGTTTAGTAAAATCAACACACAAGAAGAAGATATGCAGGCTTAGTTCAGAGAAAATGCAAGTGTCCAAAATAGCAAACATCTCACATGCAATAATCAGGATGTTTGCCTCTCCAAGTCCACAGAATTAAAGAAGAGTGAATTAAACCATCGAGGTTTATACATCACAAAGGGAGACAGAAAAGATAAATCAAGCTGAAAAAGAGCTCTCATGCATTTTTACTTTAAAAATGAGGAGATAATCCTGATAATCAGTTGATGCTAAAGGTAGTAACATATAATATAACAGATGTGAAGAATAGTGGGTTGTAACATAGCTATGATGTGTAGCAGTGAACTTACAATAAGTGGAACAATATTTCTAATCAAAAGATGGTACAATATATCAAAGCAAAAAAATGTGAAAAGAAAAACACATCCATCACATAACTGGCTCTAAATCCAGCTCTGGCCTTCACCTCAAAATGTGAATTATAAGTAAGAGGAAGAAGAACGAAGGTTGAAGTAAGACAGAAAGTGACTTTGAACTGTCTCTGTGTCAAATTTGTATGCTGGCATAATGTGCCTCGCAAATGCCAAAGAAAAGGAAGCCAGGTCGATTAGAGACTTCAAACTGGGTCATGTTATAAATAAAGTTTAGTGTGGAAAGATCCTGATCTGTGACCACGAACCTTTATGTGATACTTTCGGTTTATTCATGAGTGAATGTTATTTCTGATCATATGTATAAAAAAAAAAGAAAAAAGAAAAGGAAATATTAACTGCTTACAAGTATCATGTCAAAACGCATATGTATCCAGAAGGTTTCTTCAGGTGTAACAGAGCAAACTGAAGCCTGTGTTGATGTTAATAAAGCATTTGAAACAAAGAAGAAAAATCTGAAAATGCAGTCATGGTTTAAGTTTTAGTCTCAACAGATCTTGTTCTTCTTATTTTGTATTTTTTGTGGGGTTTTTTCTGTTTCATTTCACAAATTGTAGCGTGGCTAAGAAACTATACTCATTCTGTAGTTGTTGGCTCTTATTTTAAGTATATCATTTTACTACTTTCAGTCATGCAAATTTTGTCAGGCTCAGGAGGGACTCAGAAGCAGACCGTCTCAATTAGTTCACAATTTATTATCAAACTTGACACCAAGTGTAGATATGTACAGGTGAAGGTCACAGGAAGGGGGTCTCCGGGAAACACGGGCATGGGGAGGGAAACACACGGGGCTATGTACACAATCCTTCTCTGACGCTCAAGCCTGCTCTCACACTCCGTCTTAAAGCTCACCGTAGCGGCGGTCCTCAGGCTGGTACGTGGGAGTCTGGCACAGGGAGAAAAGAGCAGGTAAGTCACGGCACGAATGAAACTCTGAAAATAGCTAGAATCTGGCGATGACACTGACGAGTGTTACACAATAATCCAGCGAAGAAGCATTCTCAGCTGCCAACTTAAGTGGAGAGCGTGGTGATGAGGTGATCATCTGCAGGTGTCAGAGCCAGGGGCCGGAGTCGCCATGACTCCGCCCCGGTAGAGCGCAGAGCGCAGGAGGAGAGAGAGAGAGAGACAACGTAACAGCAAACACTTGTAGCCATACTGAGACAGCCGAGAAGGCACAGGGACCATGACACATAT
>VOQK01019284.1:1606-12829 GCA_015052645.1 Benitochromis conjunctus
CTCCTCATCAGGCACTGCCTCAGCCACGGGAGGTCTGTGGGTCCAGACGAGGCAACGGGAGGCCGAGGCAGGCCCCTCCTTGGAATGCCTTTGAATCCCCGAGAAAAGGATATCTGCGCTACTTTGCTTACCCTCTCGGTATCTAAACCCAGATCAGAAATATCAATAGGCGTGGTTAGCCACACAGAAATCCTTAGCAGCGTAAACATCCAAATGCTTATTAAAAGCCACGCAGGTCAACACTCACATGACCCACTCCACGTCTGAGCCATTATTTAGAAAGCTGCTGAAGAAACACAGCTTGTATTCAAAGCACATCATGTGAGCCCCTCTTTCAGGCGTGCACGTCTTTTCATTAACTTAAATGAATCTAAGTGGGTCGGCTTCAGGTTCGAATGTGCACCGTGGTCACTTGTCTTGTCTGTAACACTCACGACATCAACCTTAACAGGTCAGACCTTGTAAGGTTTGTGTTGCTTTACACATTAACAGACTGGCAGGCGTACGTCCGCATGCCCCTAATTACAGTGCGAGTTGTGCAGCTCACAAAAAAAGAGAAAGTCGTAAATAGCACCGACAGAGAAACAAAAAGGAACACATTTGGGTCTTACCACCATGTTTTAGTCAGAAAACTCGTATTGCGCAATATCATGTGGGTAGGAAACATCAGACAGGTACCGTGACTCTCTCAGTTATTAACATTAACACTAACTGAATGGTAAATTACAACTGCCAGCAATGGTACGTATTGCCTGTCTGAAAAAAGGCGTTAGATTGAGAGCAGTACACTGTAGTGTACTGGTGGTGGTGGTGGTGGGAGAGCCCCCCCCCGCCACGGTCGACAAACTGTGATAAGTCTGCTTCAGCAACCAGCATTGCGCCTTGTTCCTGCTAATGTTTCACAGCAACTGCACATCTCTTCAAGCATTACTGGTAATTTCCTCACTGCCGGTGGCATGCTGGGATGACTTCCTTTCCCCCCATTCACTCCCTCTCCCTCGCACTTCCTCACAGTTTCTGCAGGGTTTCTTTGATTGTCAAGGATAGACAAACAGGGACGCTTAAGGCCTGGCTTTAATCGGATGAAGTCACTGAAACTAAACACGTTTGTTTCAGTCAAACTGAAATACTACTGCTACCCAAATGCTACTTGTCTCCAACAGCTGTGTTAATGCTCAGAGGCCAAAAGCAGTGTCACTTGGCTTTTTTTCTCTGTGTGAGTGTGAATATGCTGGTGTTAATGAGAGTTTAAACTGGTTACACATCTCCTACTTTAAAGGGAAGTGAGTGGACACCCTGTCCATCACCAGAACAGCAACCCACACTCAAACTTCCCCACCTTACACTTTCTTTCACATGCAGATGCTTAACAAAAACACAGAGGTCCACCTTGAAGACATCGGACTCATTTAACCTGCCCTCTGTTGTTTTTCTATGACACAGGAATGAAAGGTACCTTTTTTTTAAGGAAAACTATCCTGATGTTGCACCCATCCAAGTTTGGAAACATCAAATATGGCTGATTTACAACAAGCTATGAGTCCAATGAAGATGAAGCCCACAGTTACCGCAGTTATTTGGTATCATGGGTGGGTGGGTCCTTCGCACAGACGTTGCAAGGTCGCATTACCTATTAAATCGACTATTTCTGCAGAAGCGTGAGCATATTGGAGTAATAACACACAATATGTATGAAATATTAAACGATTTGCAACACTATAATAAAAATAACACCAGTAACATCTAAAAAAACTTGTAGTTTCTTATGTTATTTAAATGCCATAAAGAAGACAGTCTGCATCTTACCATCTATATTTTCTCTGTCGCTGATGTGCTGGAGGTTGCAACCCGTGTCTTCGCGACTCAGCTCCGGCTCGGGCCGGTAGGGCTCCAGCCTAGAGTGGTTGCTTCTCCGGTGTTTGGGGCTCGACGACACGCAGCAGGAGGTTGTATTGCCCATGGTTGTAAAAGCAGCTTTCGGTTGTATTCCCCAATCCCAACACGGCAGGCTTTCTCCCTGCTGCTGCTGCTGCTGCTGCTGCTGCTAGCCTTACTACAAGAGGAAAAAACGGGGCGGTAACGCGGAGACGGGACCCGGTGCAAACGAGCTTTGCCCTGGTACAGTTTGCGTTACACGCCCTTCTCTGGCGTCCACGGCACGCTTAGTTAAACAAATGGAGCCATTGAGAGCTACTAGAAAAAAAAAGAAAAAGAAAAAAAACCCGTCAAGGTTGGCTAATGAAACAGAAAAGCGGCTAAATGTCCACTTCTAAGCCCCCAGGCGAGGGGAGGTAGTGCCTCTGGATAGCAGGCGTCGGTATCGCTGTCGACTCCCTCGCCCTGTAATTCCTCTCCCAGCGTCCGTTCACTCTCACGGACACATTTTCCGAGCACCGTTACTCTATAACGACACGGATATAAGAACATGGCACTTGAGCTGGTCGGGGAGGAAGATGTTTTTGCTCTCAGCGCTACATGGTTGCCGCTGTACTGTAGACTGCTGCTGCTACATCCGCTGCCGTGTTGCTTTCAGGTACTGCATGTACAGTCAGATTTTCGAACACCAAAGTTGCTTAAGCGCCTTTAGCGGGCTTTAAAAGCCAGAAAAGAAAGCATTTGTGATTACAAAGAAAATGAGGGATAAAAGTAACTCCTGAGGTAGAAGTACGCTTTGATTTTCACTTAAAGTTGCTTTAAAAAAATCCGTAACCCAACATATAAATTGCAAAGAATATTACTGATATTGTATAGCAAATAAAAAAGTCCACTTTCCTCACCGCTCATAAACATATCTTAAAAACCCCACTGCGCTGTGGCTGTGACGGAAAAGGTTCCGGTTCAAGTGGGTAGTTACAACCGTGTAATAAATGCTCACTTATGATAGCGTCTACAGGATACGACCAAGGAAACTAAGGACTGTAATACAACGTAATGACGCTACGTTTCTTTTCCTTTTTTATCGATATTTTTCTGCATTTTTTTGGTGTGTCAGTAAACTAAAAATAGAAAGCAGTTGATTTTGCTTGAAGAGTGCATGAGCTGCGCTGTTTCCCTGGTTATGACTTGTTATGGGCACAAACACGAACGCCTGTCCACGCCCGTGTTTGTGTACAGTAAATTACTTGATCTTGACTAAAGACCGGCAAATCCATACGGGGCTTTCCTTTGCATGTGAAAAAATCAAATACGGATTATCTTTGTAGTATTAACTGGATTTTATTTTCTGGCTGTGGTTTGGGAACGCAAACAAAGTGAAGCCCTGATGAATTAAGACGTTTCTTCAAATGCACGATGATGTGTATTTGTAAACTGAGGCTGGAAAAATGAGAAAAAACTCCCGTTTGCAGGATTATATAGGCTGAGATGACCAGGCATGATGCTGTAGTGCAGCCTGCTGGTACTGTACCTGCACTGCATTTTATGATATCTGCCTCATTACAGGCTTATTGAAATGTTTAAAAACATGTATTTTGTCTTCTGATCATTTTTTCTTTTATTTTTTTCCCCCCTATCAAATACAAAGATTACAGTCTGTGCTGTGCTTTTCATTCTATGAATGCAGTGTGGAAGCAGGGATTTTTGCACGATTAGTCACCTCATTAACGCCCATGGTATGTTTTAATTAGGATGTAAGATGTACCCGCACAAAGCAATTGATCTGATAGCATAGGTCAGGTATGCAAATGCAACATTTAAACTCAAAGCAGCTGTATTATCGTGTCCCCAAACAGTTTCTCTCTGACAAACTGTTTAGAGAATGGACCGGAATAAGGTTTCACAATAGGCCCAGGTGCAAGGCCGGTGTCCATGCTACTGGATTCTTTCCTTTGTTGCTTTGTTACTAAGTCTCTGCAGCAGATTACACATAGGAGTGACACAAGCACTGCACAAGTAAGATCTGTCATTGCTATCCACAAGTCCCTTTTCTTTCTTCCATCCTGGAAGCAGGTTAAATGTCAAGCACACATTCTTCATATTTTCCTTTTTAGAGCAACGATTTCTGAATCCGCTAAGCAAGAGAATATTGTCACTAAAAAGAGCAGGCAAATATTTCCTTTCCGTTGGCACATCTGCGTGTGGTTGTGGTTTAGGAAAATGTGCTTAAAAGCTTCTCTAATCTTCCAGTCGTCCATTAAAAATGCAGCTCTTCCACAAAATGTCTGTCACCTGCAAAAATGCAACAAAATAGGGGAAATGACGGTGCTTTGTTAGTGACAGTCCCAGCATCAAGGCGAGCTGTCGCCATCAGCTGAAGGACAGAACGTCATGTTCTGAGCAGAAACCCAAGGCTGAGCCTCAGCACATCTGCTTTAATGGAACACCAGCTTATAAGGTCTGTGAGGTCTTTTGTCTTATCTCTCGGGTCCATACTAACAGCAAATGAGCTCCCGTTTTAAAAGCCATATGCAGGTCTTTACTGCATGTGAGAAGAAAGACGCAGAGAGGCCGAGCGACAATTTTATTGAAGTGAAAAGATTCCAAAAGGCTTTTACATGGTTCTGACGATTGTTAACGCGCTGCAGAGGAGAAATCAAACACCAGGAATCCAGCAGCTAATGTGTCATTAAAAACAAATGAGCAACTGTTTCACAACTACAGTGTTAATCACAGATACAGACCCAAAGGGGGGGGGAAGAAACCCTGACAAGTTAATGCAAATGCTTCAAAGACAGATACTTTATCTAAACATACAGTCAATTATGCTGCGATATCCCAAAAAATACAAAACAATGTGAGGAAAAACCTCCCCAAATAAATAATAATGCCACTGGTTAGAGGCATCAGAGCTTCTAAAATAAAACAAAATTAAAAAAAACACAAACTTTGTGAAGCCCTGGAGATCACATGAACCCTGATGTTTGAAAATTTGGCTTCTGGCACCATTTTTCTCCCTGGACAGTCCTCCAAACCAAGCCATCATAAAGACTAGCAATTAATGGAGTACTTGAACAGAGCCACATTGTAACATTGTAAAGGAATGTAAAACGCAGTGCGGTTAAGGTAATGCAAAGCCATCGCTGACACGTTGAGGTTTTACCTCAGCTGGCGGACACTCTGGTCCACACAGGGCCTGCTTCCTCCTGGCTCACAAATACTCACTGATATCTCCTGAAACAAGCTGCTTAATTTCAGCTGCTGCTGGTGCATGAATAATTCAGAGCTTCAAACACTGACATCATCGTGTAAACACATTTAATCAGCAACTACAAACGTACTTTGTGGTACTTTGTGTATATCTACACAAAGTCCTCAAGATGGGCCACAGAACCAAACTGACACCGTCCACACAATCCCAGTTCCCCATCACTCCACTTTGTGCTGATAGATGTCTTTTAAGGCTCTAAGCTCTTCTATCAGAGTCTTATTTTGATTTTCCAGCACGTCCACGCGATTCTCAAGGCACCTGACATATTCCTTCTTCTTCCGCCGACACTCACGGGCAGCTTCCCTGGAAGCAGTAGACAACAGAGGACTCATTAAAGCTGTTAATCTGAGAACAAAACATACAAAGAGCCTACCATTAAAGGTTAAAATGATTATCTTTATGAAGGCGTTACCATTCAAAAACCTCCAGGCTAGGTCTTTTACATCACAGTCAACCAAAGGAGGATCTTACAAAGTAAACAATGATTCACTGACAAATAGCTGATCATAGTAAAATCACTGTGTAGGGGAAAATGCAGGAAAAAACACAACCAAGAAAAGCTGGTGTTGGAAACAGCTGTTTACAGCAAGCACATAGCCAACGCACAATGGAGAGTTTGCTCACATAAACACATATGCATATACATATATATACGCACAAACACAGACACTTTGACCTCCATGTGAGACAACTCACACACCAAACACAGGATACAGAGAAGGCGGGAAGACAAATAAGAATTAGAACATAAAGAGTGTGGATGAAGGAGAATCATGTGGTGGACTAACAACATGCTATAAAACATATTATTACATGGACATGTCGTGTATTATCATGCAGATGATTGTATATTATACAACAGACACAGCAGGGATGAGATAAGACATATTCCCCAAGGATATACTTTGAATCTATCCAGCTGACACTGAATTTTTTAAACTGTTGTTGTTATTGTATTGGCACGAATGCCTTATTATCTGGGTTATACTGTCCAAGAGGATGAATGTAAGCTCTATACCTGTTCTTCATCAAGCGCAGCTCCCTCTTCTGTACAGCATCCTCTATACGTTTCTCTGAGCTGTGAGCACTGGGCCCTGCGACACCCTGAGGGAGGCTGGAAGTGGGGTTAGGCAGCTGGCAGCCAGTCAGGTCACCAGGGGTGCCTAGGGAGACGCACAACAACACATCAGACTCGGGGATTTGGTCATACGTTATAGGCTAAGAGTTTACATCCTTAATAGACAGAAAGTTCATGAATGAAACTTTATTTTGCAGTTTTTTTGTCAAAAATAAAAGTTCAGTATGCCACATGATTGAGTCACTTTGAAGAACCAGTTTCAGCAGCAATAACTTTAAGTAATCGTTCCCTGACTTTATCGATCTCTCACATCATTTGATTAGCAGCGCCTCGCTGCTACCCTCCTGACTCCTACGGACCCGGTAAGGCTGCACTCATGAATGATGACATTTACTGAAGGCAGGAGTCAGTGTTTACCTGTTATGTCACGTAAATTTTTTGCTTGCTTAAATGATTAAATCAAAAGCTGGAAGACTTTTGTTGCAGTTGGTTGAGTAGCTACAGTTGCTATCACAGCTACTGGAGTTAGATATCCAGTAACAAGCTTTTACTCTTTAACTCTTCCCCCATAAAGACAGCATTTCACGACCTTCCCCGTACCCTTAATGACGGGTTTTGACACATCAGTATATATCAGTAAAGACCAGCAGGCATTCAAGGGGGTAAAAGTTAAAATTGGTAGTGTGAAAAGCAGAGGTGTGGACTCGAGTCATTAATTTTATGACTTTAGACTTGACTTGGACTTTTACACCAATGACTTGGGACTTGAATTGGACTTGAACCTGTTTACTTTAAAAGACTTGATATTTTACCATTGTTATTATGTTACCATACCATTGTTTTTTGTTTTTTTAAAGACTTGAAAATTCAAAGTTTCGGACTTGGGACTTGACTTGGGACTTGAGGATAAAGACTTGAGACTTACTTGAGACTTGAAAACAGTGACTTGGTCCCACCTCTGGTGAAAAGTGTTTTGTGGAACAGCCTCTTTCAAATCGAAAATCCTAATCTAATCTTCACATCTGTATTCAACATCAGCGTGCTATCTATTATTTTTAATTTGATGATCGAGAAAAACAAAGCACACAGCCTGAATAATCCCGGAACTCGTTGTAACTGCAAGCTCCCATTAAACAGAATTCAGGTTTTAAATGGTTTTATCAGACGCTCACCCAATACGATGCTTGAAGCTATAATAAGAAACAGAAGGAATTGGAGCATAAGTGACTTTCTGACAAAATCGAATCGAAACGAGCCAGCGTGTGATGCTGTGAGAGAAAGAAATAGGCAGTGAGAGATGCTGCCGTTCCTGTCCACTTCTCCATCTGTTCATTGTTTGGTCAGCACCAGCAGGACTCATTCATTCTGTCATATGTCGGAATTGCAAAAAGAGCCGTATGCAATGACAGTGTGGCCGGCCGCTGACGTCAATGTGCATCTTATTCACTGGGTGCATGAACACGTCGCTGCTGGGGGCCCGTTCCAGGAAAAGCAGTGACGTCAGCCAGTGCTGCTATGTGCTCTGAGTGGGCAGAGCGCTGAAGCGTTTCACAAAGAGAGAGAGAGCGAGAGAAACAGAGAGCCTGAGAAAATGTTTCCCACCGGAGCGAGCTTGTTGCAGCTGAAAAACGAGGATAATCTCTATTTCTGTCGGATCATCTGCGACTTTTTTCAGAGCACCCTACACGTGAGGTTATTTTGAGGGAGTCATTGAGCTTTACCGAGCAGGTTTGGGGGAAAACTGACTGAAAACATATAAAGAACAGAAAAGCGAGCATCACAATAATCTCCGTTTTTTCCAGTCCAAAAGCGCCTAACTTATTTTAACGGTGAATTTTCCCACTCACCATAAACTCTCACTAAGTCTTAAAGAGACAGTCCAACTAAACAACAGTCTGAAAACGCACTCTCACAAAGCTCCGGCAATCAAAGACACATACCTGTTTCTGTCTCATCCCCAGTCACAGCCATACTGTATACGCGCCCAGCTTTTCCAAGAGAAACTGCTCCTCTCAGAGTCTTCTCGCTCACTGAAACATTACCACGGCCAACAGTGGGGCTGTGTGTGTGCAATTCACAATTAGAGGCATTGACATCACCATGACATCACTGGCCTCCTGATGTCAACAGTATGGTTTGTTCTCACGGCGCTATGAGTCAGGGGCTCTGCTGTTTGTCTTTGGAGAGGAATGTTTTATCTGAAGCGCCTCTTCAGCTCCGAAGCAAACAGGCAGCTGAAGGCACAGAGTATGACTGCAACACTGAAGCTTTCTCAGAGCAGAGCAGAAAGTCACCAGTGTGTGATAGGAACTCTTATTTGGTGTCAGATATTCACATTTGTATTTCAAATTAGATCTATACAGGAAATAGACAGGCTACTGATATCGGTTGCTAATAAAGTTATCGATTGAACAAATATAAATAGCTCTGTGTTTCTACCACAGCAACTTCCATACCCCATGCTAAAGGAGTTGGCTCCCCCTGCAGGCATCACAGAGGTATGCTCTAAGACGTTGGAATGATGTAAAAGCTTGATGACGTCTGTGCGCGTGTTTTCTCCCAGGTTTCCTAGTTACTTTCTCAGTCATTTGTGTAGGCGGTGAGTTACTGGCAGAGGAAGCACTCGGATCCTTGACTTAAGTTGAATTTTCAACCGCACTGTAAAAACACACTGAGAGAAGTGAAAGTCTCAAAATTAGCCAGGCAGCCACCACCAGACCAGGCCTCTGCAGTCTACTCACACCTACAGGCCAGTGGACACTCTTTCAATGATGAGGATGTACACATCCTGGACAGGGAGGAACGCTGGTTTGAGGGCGGAGTCAAGGAGACCGTTTATGTGAAAAGGGAAAGACCATCTCTGAATCGAGGAGGGGGCCTAAGGGTCCATCTGTCACCATCTTACACTGCTGTGATTGCA
Source organism: Benitochromis conjunctus (assembly GCA_015052645.1). Lineage (NCBI taxonomy): Eukaryota > Metazoa > Chordata > Actinopteri > Cichliformes > Cichlidae > Benitochromis > Benitochromis conjunctus. The sequence goes on from VOQK01019284.1 coordinate 10,751, forward strand.
GCCATTCCCCAACTCTCTGTGAATGATACTCATGGTCTTTGATCAATGGTCATTGATCAGTGGTTGTTGATCCATGGTCATGACAATTTGTATATTAATGATCAATGAACTGACCTCACAGCCCATTGTTCCTTCAGTGGTGCTAGTCATTGTGAAATGTGCTGTTTATAAGGTTGGAAACCTGCAGTCAGCTGAGACTGAAGAAGTCACCTGATGATGATGATGAAACGTTTCTCCCACTGAAAACGTCCAGATGAACACAAGCAACTTTTTGGGAAGTCATCAGTAGTGCGGCGAATAAAGATCAAATACAGAATTGGAGAAATAGGTTGAAAATTTCAATACTGTATAAGTTGGTATGGAGTCCAAATATAGACTGTGACTAATGAAGAAGTCCAGCAGATAGGTTTATCTGCTGGACTTTTAAACTCATCTGTCTTTCAGGTGACTTGAAGTAAAGCTGTAAATATAAACACACACACACACACACACACACACACACACGGAGAGGAGTTGATTTTCTCTTGCTGGTGTCGTTCCTGCATCATCATAATGCTGGTCCAGTGTCAACATGGAAGCTGACCAATCACGTCGCTGTGCTTTGGAATGTGGTGGAAAATGAAAAAAAAAACTTTTGTTTATATAAAGCTCTCTCCTGAAACAAATGGTAAGGATTAACTGATACAACATAATTACACATTATATTATCAAATTCAGTTTTCTGTTAGCCAAATTTAGTGACTCATGTTGGCTTGCTTGTGATAGTTTTTATAGCATTAGATAACATCTTGGCTAATGCTAACTGAATACTCAGACAACCTGATTGGCCAGTTGATGGACTGGCATGGCGTCTGCAGCTGTGCAGATGCTGTACCTGCGGTGAAAAGAGAGCTAAGCATGAAAGTAAAACTGGCGATATACAGGTTGGTCTACATTCCAACCCTTGCCTATGGCGACGAGTTCTGGCTGGTGATCAAAAGAATGAGATGAGATTAGAAACAAACAGTGGAAATTTCCTCAGAAGAGTGGCCGGGCTCAGCATCAGAGTAGAGCTGCTACTCGTCCACACTGAAAGAAGGCAGTTAATAGGGTTCAGCATCTTACTGAGATGCTTCCTAGGCACAATCTACGTGAAGTTTTCCAGCCATCGTAGCGGGACGAGGCATGGGGGCAGCGCCAGAACATGCTGGAGAGATTACATTCCTCAGCTGGCTTACGAAAGCCTTGATCTCCCCAGAAGAGCTGGAGGAGGTGGCTGGGGAGATGGATGTCTGACTGTTGCCCTTCTAACCTGGACCTGGATGAGTGTCAGAAAATGGATAGATGGATGGAAAATAGAAAACTGAGTGAAGAAGGTAGCTTCCCTCACTCTGAAAAGTGTAGACAATGCTGAATGGACCAGCAGGGGCCAAACTATGTGGCTGAAAAGAGGTTGGTTATAGAGAAACTTCATTTGGCTTCCCCAGTAAACACTTTCCTGATGAGTCTGTGAAGGTTCTCAGTCATCCAGGTCATCGTAGTCTAAGGATCTTGGAAAGAAAAAAGCAAAAAGCGTCTGGACTTCTTTGAGTTGCTTGAACACGTTTCACCTCTCATCCGAGAAGCTTCTTCAGTTCTAAGGTCAAATGGTGGAGAGTCTCAGATTTAAGCCTTATGGGAGTGTCCCCCCCAAGAGGGACAATGGACCCCCTAATGATCCTCTGCCTATTCACAAGAGCTGAGTTGTGAAAACGGTTGTAGGTCACAATCAACTAGGTTTCAGGTGAAACCCATTGTGAACTGGCCTCACCCTACCATGTGAATTCCTGAGGTCAGAAGGACAATGGACCCCCTAATGATCCTCTGCCTATTCACAAGAGCTGAGTTGTGAAAACGGGTGCAGGTCACAATCAGCCAAGGTTTCGGGTGAACCAATTATGGAACTTGGCCTCACCTTATCATGTGAATTCCTGAGGTCAGAAGGTCCAGGATGTGAGTGGGCGTTAAGGCGTCTGGGAAGGGATCTCAAAACTGGATTATAGATGGCAGACAGATGGTGTCGTAAACCACCGCCTCTGTTCAAAGATGGCCGTTCACAGT
>VOQK01019286.1:5760-18218 GCA_015052645.1 Benitochromis conjunctus
ACACACACACACACACACACACACACACACACACACACACACACACACACACACACACACACACACACACACGTGCACATTACAGAGGTAGTAGCCCAGATTAGTAGCCCAAAACTACAAAGGCTCTGTGAGTACATATAGCTCGTGATTTTTGCTGCCTGTGTGTCAGAGAGCTCTACCGGGTGGTGCTGTCAGCGGGGGTAACCACCCATTTAGTCAAGATTCCCACAAGTCAAGACTTCCTACTCATCAGTGCTGAGGCAGCCAACCTTAGATTCTTAACAAAACAAGACTGGCTGGACTCGTCATAATGATGTTTTCACATTGATTTGCATCTTTAAAAAAAGAAAAACAATGCAAATAAACACGTAATAATTTATCATAACTTCATTACAATAGTTCCTAATCAGAATGAAACTATGAGGATGCTCAAAGAATAGGTTAACGACAGTGGCTATTCCCCAATAAGCTTATTAAAGAAAAAAGGCCATTCTGATCAGTGCCACTTTACACATTACCCTTCTCCATGTTTCATTTCATTTCAAATTAGGCTGGGTATAAATTACCCAGTTCGGTGGAGACACAGTGATAAAACATGGCAATAAAAGAATGACAAAAGGAAAAACGTTTGAGTTGTAAGCCATGCATGTTAATGGGCTAACCGGGTGGCTCAGAGTCAAATATTTTAATTTAATTCTTCTCTCAAATTATCAGTTTTAAAGAGGTAGTAGTGACTTAGTGTTTCAGTAGTAATCTGTAAAGCAGCTGAACTGCACTAACCTGCATGAAAGGTGCTTTGCAGATGAAGTTTGACTGGTTCCATTTAAAAGTGGAAAAACGGCAGACTGTATATCAGCAATGGATGCCACATTGGTTCCTTGAAATTGCATTTCAAACCATGAATGATAGCATTTATGTTGTTTTTTTTATATTGACAAATGACCATATTCAGAGAAGTTAGCAAGCTGTATCCGTTAACTTATGGATGCAATACACTGACATATGTACCTGCGGATTAATGCTAAGTAACAGATTAAAAAAATGCAAAGAAAGTTAAATCACCAAAACGGAAAGACAAACTTCTTGAATGGTCCCTGTCACACATCAGTTCATATTATTTGTCAGATAATTTCATTAAAATACACCATACAAAACAAAAGGTATGAGCACCTTGAATTAATGAGGTGAGGCCTTGCAGACAGCTACTGGCGACAGCTCTCTGTGTCGACATCTCTACAGATGTGTGCAGAGCAGTGGTGGCATGCACTTGGTTCTAGCAGGAAAAAACTTTTATAATTTATATTTATAAAATATAAATATAATATATTTTTGGTGCAGTGGGACAGTACTGATTGATACACATTCTGTATAGTAGGGGGCTGCTTCAGCAGTTAATCAGGCATCTGACTGTGCTTGAAATGAATTTGAAATCAGTCAGGGGCAGTCAATTTTGTGCTAAAATCAGGCCAGAGCACTTTGCTTAATGAAAGTATGAACACCTTTTTACAAATAATAATATTCGATCATTAGTTACAGCATCTGATTCCAGTTAGTAGTAATATAATAGAATTATTACATCAGATCTGAAGAATGTGTCTGTCAGTCCAAAGACTGATCATTAGAATGGGGAAGGCGAGTTGTCCTTGGATCACATAGCACACCTACTCAGTAGTTGACTGCAGTCGTTTGTGTTTGCATCGACTGTTTCTGACATGTTGCAATTCATTTGTAACATGTCTGTGTCCTGGTTCTGCTATTCTGAAGTGGCCATCACATCCTGGCAGCCCTGTTTTAATTGTGCTGCTGCTGCCAGGTAGGTTGATCACAACCTGCTGACTTGGATGGTAACTGAGCAAAGCCCCAGTCAGAGGTAGCCTGAGGCTAGAAACGCACAATACACAGTGTGAGGAATTGTGCACCACCACCTTCCATAGGAATAAATGTATCATGCATTAGCAAGTCTCCAGTTTGACCTACAATGAAAGCTTAATTACATCTGTACTCTGTTTTATATCTTTTATAAGACAGTATCAATAATTAGCAGTGTCTATAAGCAATATCAATAGATCATTCTGGACTAGGAAACTAATTGAATATATATATTTCAATATATATTTTATTTATATATATATTGGATGGATACATGTATTGGATGAATGATATTCTAGTACTTGTAGTTATTATATTTGCTCAAATCATTTACAGGACACTGGTTTGTTTGTCTGTCATGGTGACATAATCCCTTATTTCTTCCCCTAACTGTCTCTCATGTTTACTTTAAAACATGCTATTCAACGCTGAACTGTAGCCAAACATTGCACGTCATTTTCAGCCCGAGACATCCTCAGTGTTTCAAACAGCTGACTGCACCCGCTTTGCACACCTGCACCTGCTTTCCTCATTTAGCCCCCTTGTTTAAATATCAGCTATTTTTGCTGTACCTTCTGCCAAACCTCCAAAGTTTTACCACTTTCAACTTGTTTATGCAGCATCTATGTCGCCTTGAATTCCTGGGAGATTAGTAAATGTGATCATTAGATTAGAAACCTTCTGTGTACTGTTTGCTAGCATTAAGTTTGTTAGAAATGTGTACTGTTTATACTATTAGCTTTAAAGGATAATTTGAGTTTTTACTTTGTCTCTAAGCATTCACAGTTTCACAGTTTAATAATATTAAACACAACACTATTCCCAGCTGGGCCAACTTGTTTGCTTTCTACCTGGGACTGGATATCAATCTGGTGCCAGTGTTTTCAGTGAACAGATGTGGTGGTTTTGGCACACATGTTGGGAGGTAGCTACTCTTCAGGGCACAGCTACACAGGCCTAGGGAACGGTTAGTGACCGCCTGGCAACCAGTGGTTGCTAGGGAAAAATGAGTATTCCCTGAGGAATTGGTGAGTGGTTCTGGGAGAGTGGTTGCTGTTGCTAGGTGAAATCATTTGGAAAGAGGTAGTGCACTGAAAACCTTCTTGCGATTGCGATTACAGCAGACTGCTGCGGTCTGCTGCAGTTTGCATGGAAGACATCAACTTTTCTGCAGATGTTCGCTAACGAACCACCGAGTCGTAGTGACACTTGGAAAAAGACTAACACAAAGTGCAACTAGAGACCATTTGCCTTGAAACTAAAAGTTCCACCCTTTGAAATGTGCTGATTTCAGCGGTAAGGCCAACTGGTTGTTATACAATTTTCCAAAACCTGCTTTGGAGTGTGATTTTAAGGCTTAAACTTGGGCATTTGCTGCGATACATGGATAAGAGGATGGAGTGTCAAAGCTAGCTAACTGATAATAACATAAAGTAGTACACAAACAAGCTCAAATCAAAGGATACTGTTCTCACTGCCAGCTAGTGCTTTGGATGCTTAAATACACAGATCAATGTAAATCATTTAAAAATAATATATGTTACAATTCATTTTTCACTGGACATTATTGATACGAAAAGCTCTTTCCAGTAACCTGGACTAACTCGTGAGATTTGCTTGGTAGTCACTGTAATTGGGTGCAGTTATAGAAAAAAATAGAAATCATTGTTTTATTGTGTACATGAATTGAAGATTCTGTTAACGAAATCTTGCAGTTATGTAAGCAGTGGATTGTAGTTCTTGAAAGATCTAAATCAGCCAAAATTGGAATTGGCAGGAACAAAGCAGGAAACCAGGATTGGCCAAGAAAATTAAAAATTACAATTAATGCATTTCTAGTTTTCCAAGTTATACATATATGCGCCAAATGATTGCTGGCATGATCAGTTGCAGATCTTTTCGAATGACAGAAGCCAGGGCCAGAGTGAAGCCAGTTTTTTTTATCCTGGGACCGTACTACATTTTCTTTTTTCGTGATGCAGAGAATTGGATTAAAAAACAACTGCAGTTCACTTCTTACTATTCTTCCTGTTTTCCCTGTTTCTCATCAGCCTCTGCTGCAACACTTACATCTGTTTGTGCCTTAGATATCTTCCGCTGGGCTGCTGTTGTCTCCCTGCTCACTGTTTGTTTCCCATTCATGTCTTCAGTTCTCTCAGTATCAGACACCAATAACAGCAAAGCACATTTACACACACAGGCCACACTTAATTTTTTAAAAAGATATTAATTATTTTTTTTCATCCATCCATTGGGGGTGGGGGCTGGGCTGGAGCTTATCCCACCTACCATAGAGCCAAAGGCAGAGTACAGTGTCAATGTGATGTAAACCCAACACAGATTCACACTCACATTTAGAATCACCAGTTAACCTAACCCAACTAATTGCATGTGTTTGGACTGTGGGGGGAAACCGGAGTACACGGAGAGAACCCACGCAGGTGGTGGAGTCGAATACAGGACCTTCGTGCTGTGAGGGAACAGTGCGAACTACTCCACCTTTTTATCTTCAGATTCCATATTATACTGATTTAGGCTGTCATTCTTTGTGTTGTCTTTTACCCCCTGTTTGTACACCTTTATACAAACGGGGGTACACTTTTTTATTGTAGTGCTACATTTACTAAAGCTGTACACTATTTGGGGAGGAGGGAGTTGCGTCAGGTAGTGACGTCCATGCCATCTTCTGCAGTGTTACAGCTGTAGAGGCTGTAACAGTGTTTGCGTAGCCTATTTCATTCCAGTCTATCGGTTAAGCAGAGTCAGAGTGATGTGGTTGTGGTTGATGCATAAAAGTGCTATAAAATGTTGTCTCCTTCTCTTTTTTCCTGCAGCTCAGCCTATTACATCCAAGCTTGATGAGGGTTGGTGGGCATATAAGGATGTTGTCCAGGGGAGCTTTGTTCCAGGTAAATGATCACCATCAAAGTCAAATACAATGGAAATGTTAGGAAAACCCACTGACACAAGAGTTTCATGTTTTGAATCATAGTTCGCTAAATAAATTCATTACAATCCTTTTGCGGAGAGACTTTTTAGGAACAAAATCTTTGAATTTAACAAATGAAGCTGGTTATTAAGTTGCATATGTGTGCACCACACATGCATATATGTTGCTGCATTTTAGACCAAATCAAAATTTGGCTTCATTAAAGTCTTCAAAACGTAACTACAGTGATGTACCCATAAGCATTTTCCCTAGTGACCGGTGGTTTCCAGACAGTTGCCAACTGGTCCAGTGTGACTGGACCTAACCAAGATACCACATGAAACACTGGAGTGGGGGTGGTTTGCAAAGTGGATTGGAGTGTGCAGTGATTATAGGCAAGCTGAAACAGGTCAAAGAGTTTGCCATATATGAAATGTATCAGTTGGATATGGAGAATGGTATCAGCTCCTGACTGATATCAGCTGATCCACCAGGAGTGTGGCTAAGCCTGACTTTGGGGCCTACTAAAGTAACAGATTTTCATAAAATTACAAACTGGTTTATGTTTCCCTCTTTTTAAAGAGAACACGATTTTTTGGATGTGAGGTGGTGTTAGACATCCACTCCATGTACACAGGGCAATGTTACTCAACATCATTTGTTAAAATATTAAATGCATATGTACATTTATTCTGATGTGGTTCTGTCTCAATGTGTGCAGGATGGGGAGCTTGTTTGCACAAACCTCGGGACAATCAAAACTTATGGTTCCCACATGCTACAACAGCATTGTGTTTAACAAGGTCACATCACAGGAAGGTCTGTGGCTGAATCTGCTGTTTGCCTGAGGAGTCTGCAGAGCTGCTGAGGAGGAAGTGTGCCCTTTATCTTTTCAAAGCAACTTAGATGAAAAGGGCTGTGTTTTTCTAAACGTCTTTTTGGTGATCTTAAAAGATGGCCTTTTACTTTTCAATTTTTTTTAGCCACATCTTCACATTGTTTTGAGCAACGTTGTGTTTTCAACATCTTTTTCAAGTTTACGTTTGGTAGTACGGGGCACCTTTTTTTGTACGACTGATTTTTACTATTTTTTTTTGTTAACATTAGCGATAACATATTATCTCTTTAAAAAATATGTGTAATATGTCTCTGTGTTGATTAGATATAAGTTATAGAAGTGCACATTGCTGGAGTTAGAATAGTATTTATGTCACTGCTGATCGTGTTTGTAGCTGAATGGCTAAATCAGCAGCCAACAAGTGGCTTAAAGCCTTTCACGTCCTGCGGTCCTTTTGCTTCGTGTCGTTCTATCTGAATAGCAGCTGCTGAGTTCACTCAACTTATTAAGTTTTGAATCTGACAAGCAAGCACACAGTGAAATCTACAGTTACTTTTATTTTTACGCATTCATGATGGAAGCCTGCTGTGTCTTTAATATGTGTAATGAGTGAATGAATGCCTTCACAGTCACTGCAAAGAGTCAAACAAAAGTGGCTGCCTGTGTTTGACTGCGCAATAGTGAAAGAAGGAAATCATAGACAAACAGAATAGTCATTAACAATAATGACAAAAAAGGTCTTAAAGAATTTTAATATGTACCGGTTGTTGTTCTACATAGTAATGAAGAGTCGTGTGTTGATTTGAGCTCCTTTCTAAAACACTAATTCGAGCAGCCCCATGTGGTGTTTTTTTGTGTGATTCTGGTCATTTTAATGTGAGAATGTAAAAGGAAAGCACGTCTATATGTACGATCCAGTGCTTTATTAGGTTTGAAGGGGTTTGAAGCTTATTGTCCTTATAGTCATACATTCCCTTTTTTCTTGCTCCTCACTGTGGTGTAGATGCTGTCCGTAGCTACTGGAGAGATTTCATCACTCAACGTGATGCAGACTTTTGCAGCATCTTTCAACATCAACATTCTTTTCGTGTTGACATCAGGGGCAGCAATCGCAGACTGTATTAGTAAATGACTTGGGAGATGATGTAGATGAGGGGCACATTCATTCACCTTTACTCTTCTGCCTGTCACATACAATTAATTAACTTGAGCCAAGGTAATGGAGTTGTCGAGACTCTGCAGCTGATCTTCCTCACTGTGCCTCTGCACATGTAGAAGGAGCCAGGATAATTTTATAATTACTTTGAAATCAGCTGAGTTTAATTTGGAGTTGGACTTTCATGCTAGTGCAAGAGTCGTGCTTTTAGATGCTGCGCCTCCTGTTTTAGAATGAGACTGAAATAATTCCAAATGAAGAAGTGTGATTGTGTGTGTGCATGTGTGAATTGCCTTCTGGGAAATTTGAGACTGTCAGTAGGCTCATCACATCAGTGAGCGTAGCCCGACTTTGACTACTGCTTTTTCACCCTCAATCTACTTTCACACGGCACCTTTCTTCTTGCTTTGTGTGAGTGCTGTGCCAGCACAGGAAAAATGCCTGCTTCAAGCTGTTTTTGGAGAGTAAAGTGGGAATGTAGTCAGCAGAAAAAAAAAGAAAGAAAATGGAATGGTATTCAAAACTCAGTTCACTGTCATCTTGTGCTTATTTGCTGTGATCACCTTTGCACCCTCATGAGATACACAGGCTGAGATAAGAGAGGGACACAGCTGTGGGTGTTTTTCTAAAGGAAAATGGACTGAGATGGGTGTCTGCAACCTCTAAAGAGAAACACAAATTCATATAGCCTCTTGAGCGAGATTATTGTGAGATGCGCCACCAGATTTTGCAGGGAGCACAAATGAGCCAACTTCTGGGCTACTTTGTTGTAAACACTGAGATTTTCAGAATCACAGATAAGAGGAGGCAGAGAGGAAGGAGTCTGGCATTGCTACTGTGGTTAGCTCATGAGCTATTTCTTTGGCACCGTAAAATATAAAACTAAATATAACACGAGATACAGTATGCACCGCAGAAACCATGCAACACCGGAGAGCCTTTGGCAGGCATATATGGCAACAAGTATCTGTGGTCCTCCACTTCACTTCACAGGTTCAACCAATAGCACCTATACTGAGAAAATAATCTCATATCCACCAGGAACACCGGCAGGATGTCACATCATTTAAACGGTACTTATTTTTTGCATCCACACGATACTTGGCTCAGCAAGCTAGAGATGACTGTCAAAATGAACAGTTAATGACTCATCAGATCAGTTTGGTTAACTGCCATAGCCCACTAGATCTTTAAGTTAAAGCAAAAAGCAAACGTTCAGATACCCCTGGGTAAACTCATTACCCTTTATTGATTTTTGAAGTAAAAAGATGTGAGCGATAGCAGCCTGTTCTCATTCCCAGGATGTAAATTATTGCACTGGTGGTACAAGGTGTCCTTTTCAGACCTGGTTATGGTGAAAGTGAGACACATCTGTCTGTACTAACCTAGCACTCAAAAGTAGTTTTTAGACTACAGAGAAAAACAAAGAAGCAATTTATGGGGATAAACCGCGGTAACAAATTAGCTTGTTTCACTTTCTTCTAACAATGTTAAGCATTATTCTGGCGGGATATTTCTTAATTTGATTGGATTTGTTTGGAGGTTTAGGAAAAAACAAATTTTTACAATTTCAGCCTAGTTAAAAAATATTTTTGAAGCTTTCTAGTTTTTGGTTTGATTTGAAATATGTTACGTGTGCCGCTGTTTTGGCTTTATCACTTCTAATTACACCAATCAGTGTTAACATTAAAACACATTTGCAGTAGAAAAATACTATCTAGTTACAATGCAATGTTCTGCTGGGAAACCTTGGGTCCTGGCATTCATGTGTAGGTTACTTTGACACCTACCACCCACATGAAAACAGTTCCAAGCACACACAAACACTCACACACACACACACCCATGGCAACAGCAGCCTTACCCAGCAAGACGATATGCACCAAAATGCCATAAAAAGTGTTAAAACGCGACTCAAGAAACAAGAAAAAGAGCCCAGTGTGACTGACCCAGCCCAGTCCAACTGAGCCTTTTTTAGAACTGGCATAACAAGGATGATCCACGGTGGACTCACCCCCAAAAACAGTCCTCAGAGTTCCTGCCTCCAGTGGGTCAAAGGTGATCTGGACTCACCGAGGGAGCCAATATCTCAGTTGATACAACTGTAATGCTTTAATGGTTTATATGGCCAGTTGTGTAAAGCTGTTGTATTTTCACTTATACTGATTCCAACAAAGAAAAACTAATTATGTTTGAAGGATTTTCAGCTGCAGCCATTCCTTTCTTTTATACCAGTCATTACAAAGACAGCTTTAAGCTGCTCCCAGTGACTTTGCATTGCAATTATGCTTTCAATTCAAAGGACGTCAAGTTAGAACAACTCATTTTTATAGGTTTCAAAGTGATCTAACAATGAGATTTTCCGTTGACATATCTTTAATATAATGATAAGTATGTTTTACAATGTGCTTCTGAATCAACCCTAAAAATATGAAATCATTTAACAGTCAATTTGATTTTTGCATTAGTTATTCAGTGAGCATTAGGCTTCAACTCTCTCTCCTGCTGTTATTTCTCTCCCCATCTCTCTTTCCTTGCGTCAGACTCTAAGGGGCGCCAGGTTCATCCTTTCGTTGTACATTTCTTATATATATTTGATCACATCTGTGTTTGGTTGTCTCCCTGTCTCCTTTCATCTTCTCCCTCCCCTTGGCTTTATTCTCTCTCATCTCCTCTGCCCTTTCAGCTTCTCTCCTCCTCCTCCATTCCTTGGTTTCCCCTATGCTTATGGCTGGTCCACTTGTCTACTTTTCGTTTGCCTCTGCTCATATTTTCTTTCTCTCTTTCTACAGCATATCCACATTCTGGCCCAGTCACCCACCCTTCTCTCTCCATCTCTTTCTTTGTTATCCTGCTCATTCCTCTCCTTTTGCTTGTTCCCTGCAGCTCAGTCTTCCTTCCAGCCTGAGTGGCCAAGAGATGTTGCTGTCATTCATTTGAATTTGCTCACATCTTGAGGGCCATTCAGAGCCAGAGGGAACCAGGACTGTGCACAGTGGTTGACGATGGCTGATAAGGCTGTTTCCTCAGTGAACATTTAAGTGGACATGTGGAAAATAGACAGTTAGAGGTTATATTTTGTAGGTCACACTAACCTAAAATGTCATGGTAACAGAAAACACCATGTCTTGGTTTATTTCATCTTTACTTTTGGAGACTGGCAATAAGCTAAAAGCAAACAGGCTCCAGCAGCCTGTCTGAGCTTGAACAAAAACTGAAATCACAAGTTTTAAGATTAAGGTTCTTCAGAGTAACAGAGCACAGTTGTACCTATGACAGCAATGCAACAGATTAGTGAAATATATTAGTAAGACCGGAAACAAAGAGCCAACCGTTACTGTAATTTGTGTGGTAGCCGAGAAGATGTACTGTAGCTAAAGTCATTAGTAAGTATAAAATGAAAGATTTTACACTAAACGTGTTAACAAACAATGACCCATTTTGCACACTCAGCAAAATTCATAGCCTAACCTTTTGTTTTGTCAAATACTCCTGTACTCCAGAGTTTCTAAGTAGTCCAGCTAATTGCTAACTCTGACCATCTAAAATGTATTGAAGATGGTGTACACATTTACCTTTTACTGCTTAGGGGGCACATATGTACCTTTATGGCCCTCAGATAATTACCCATAGGAGGCACACATGTAAATTGTATCTCCATTCCAAACGCTGACCAATTAGATTTTATTACACATACAGTGCCTGAAAGCAGGCGGGGGAAAAGAGCAAGACAAAGTGCAAAATGCAGGTTTTCCCAGCGGGTAATGCTGCTACTTAATGCCACCTCCAGCTTTTTAATACAGACTTTGTAGGTCTATAAATACCACTTGACTGAGGTTTGTATCCTGTGTGGAACAAAATGTCAGTATAGAGACCTGATATCTACAGCTAACATTATTTTCTGATTTTATTTTGAAGTAATTTAAATTTTAGTTTGGGGATGAACAACTTGATTGGATTTAGGTTTAGGTTAATAATGTTAACTAAGGCTTGATTTGACAGCAGCAGTCACAACTATTGTTCATATCAAAAAATAAAGACTAACAAATATTGACTAAACTATTATTATTATGAGAATCTTTAATTTTGTGCAGTATATATCAGAATTATTTCAGAACTTTCTACAATGCAGTAGAATAGTAACAGTAATATAACTAAATGCTCGTCCTGTGTAAATAAGGGGAACTCAGTGAACAGTGAATGGGAACTTCTGTTCAGCTACTTATGTTAGAAAATGACTACTTGTAGTCATAGTGAGTCCCATTTATCTTCTGTGGCTCTGGGGTCGTTCTTCCTAAAGTCTGAGTATGAGTTCGTCAGGGTTATCTGCGCTGTGGATTGGAGTCTGCAAACACAAGCATGTAATTGAAATGGGCCTTTATCAGTCCAAGGAGAGAAACCTGTTATAAGAACTATGAGATCTAAGACTTTTGGAGCATGACTCATACTGCAGACTTAGTCAGGAAGTCTCTGCTTATGTTACTTCAGTTAATTTTCTTAGCTATGTAGAATGATTCTAGGGCTAAAAGTTTGAGTCTGTTGGTCTTTGGAACAGCCTGGCACGTTTAAACATGCGTATAATAGATTTTCATCACACCAAAGCAGATATTCTTTGTCCTCAGAGAGATTCACCAACTGTCACTGACCTTTGCTCCAATTCCACTCTGAGGTTGACATGTTTGGCTTTGAATCATTGAAAATTTCATTTTGATTTCTGAACTTCAGTTGGATACCATAGGAAAAGTAATTTATCACATTAATTTACTTCATTCTTTTGAAAACTTCCAAAGACTAGAAGAGCTTTTTTCTTCTGCTCACTTAGGTTAATAATTTCTGACATTCCCATCATTCTCAGTTACAATCTGCTACAAATAAGAGAATATCGAATGGAATAATTAATAGTGTTGTTCTTAAAACCTTTTGAACATGTAAGCACAGTGAATCGTGATACAAAAGTACCTTATCGTACCTTCAATGTTACAAGAGATCATCACTGCGGTGTTACCATAGACTGTATATAAAAGATGGAACACTGCAACTTCACCCATTGTTTTTGAACTGCACATTTTGAAGCATCAATGTTAGCATTTATTCTGTGCCTGTTTTTGCCATTTAATGTAAATTAACAGATGGTGCCTGTTAAGTATCAAAATGATAAAATACTCAATTTTCACTCACATAACTGAAGCACTCTTAGTAGTATATTACCACACAGCACACACCACATGGTATTCTATGAGGTAAACACGTGATCTGATGTATTTCCTATGCAATAAGAAATAAAAATTATATTCGGCTCTGCAATTCTGAACCTTCTTCAAATAAACTCAAACTTTACATCTGTACTAAATCCTTTCATTTTTACCTTTCAAACTACCTTTCCTCTGCTGTGCAGATTGTACACACTGCAAAACGCTCTGGAAAGATGCTACAAATGTCTATCCATCCATTCGCTTCCGCTTATCCTTTTCAGGGTCGCGGGGGGCGCTGGAGCCTATCCCAGCTGTCTTGGGGCGAGAGGCGGGGTACACCCTGGACAGGTCGCCAGTCTGTCGCAGGGCTAACACACATAGACAGACAACCATTCGCACTCACAGTCACCCGCATTCACACCTATGGGCAATTTAGTGTTTTTCCAATTAACCTATCCCCTCAAACTGCATGTC
>VOQK01019289.1:16581-36928 GCA_015052645.1 Benitochromis conjunctus
GTTATATTTTTAGAATGTAATTGTAATTGCAGTTTTTTTAAAAAGTAGATCCTGGGGTTTAAAAATTATGCAAACAATATTTGAACATATTGTTTACATATTATGTAAGCAATTTTCCTTTCAATCTGTTAAAAGACTGAAAAAGAGAAATGCCTTAAAACTTTCAGAAGTGCTTACAGAATACAACCCAGTAAAATTAGTGAATTCAATTTAAGCAGTTTTTTATTACTATTATTATTATTAATATTATTATTATTATTATTATTATTATTATTACAACACAACTCCCTTTGTGTGCGTGTACGCATGCGTGTGTGAACGCATGCGTGTGTGAAGAATCGACTTCGTTAAGCGCGCGCACACGCAGAAGCCTGCACTCGAACCAATCAGCGCACAGTATTCTTGGGCTCGTCGAACAGCAATGGCGGAGACAATGAAGCTAAGTAGAAATCATGCTCCTCCCAGTGACTCCAGTAAAATGTCCAGCTATACAGAGTGTATGGATTCGTTACTGCAACTACTAGCAGACTTCGGGGAAGAGGTTTGTTTGGATTGTTTAAACTGCCTGGTTTCGGACATCGTTCGTTTCAGTCCGGGTTGTTAGCTGGCTGCATGCTAATGTTTTTAGCAATGTGGTGTTAGCAGGGCTGCTTAGCCGACCCGCACTGTTCATTCATTGTCACTCACACAGCGCTCTGGTGCTGTTTTTGACAAGCAGGTTGTTGCAAAGTAACTGTGCTTGCGTTAAATGGTTCAGTGTTGTTTTGAAAGTGGTTTAAGATATAAGATCGAGCTTGCGTCTTGACTGGGCTTAACTAGGCATTCTGTTTCATCAGTAACAGCAAAATCTAAATTTAATGTCATTATCCCTGCTGCCGTGCTTTTTTCCAGCCCGTATTGGATTGAATACACCTCTAAATAAACCTATTTATTCCATACATGCAGTAAATGATCGCTGGCCCTGCTGTTTGTGTGGTAAAGCACAAATAAAATATGCAGTGGATAAAATAAAAGCATCTCCTTTCACTCGCTTTATGAATCTATCTACGTTCATTATTTTCCTAAGTCTAGGATAACCTTATTTTTAATTATGTATTTATTGACCACCATTGCAAAGCCAAATATATTTACTTTACAGTGACAAAAAACAACTGATGACAGGTGGGAAATAATCCTTTATTCTATATTAAATTTAAGCTGATACCACCAAATGCTTTTTCTTAAACAGAAACAAATCAATAATTGCCCAGTGAATTATTAAAAATAGTTATGTATTTTCACATCAATCAATAGTAACTTATATATGTGAGACAAATGTATATATTGTCCTGCTTGCATGCAATTGCATGTTAAATCCTGATTTACAGTAACAGCCACCCTTTTTCTGTCCTGAAATTAAGCTGAAATTTGGGGATGCTGCTTTGAAAATAGATGTCAACCCCAGCGCTGTGAATCTTCAATCATCTCCACCTGCTCATATTTACAGCTCATTACAAGGACATATCGGTAAATTACAGGTAAAAACATTAGAGGTATTTCAAGAGCTGACATAGATTATAATGCAGCATTTTATTGTGTTATCATTACAACAGGGAAAAAAGTAGGTTAGAATTAACAATATCTGAATTTTAAATAGTGAATTTTAAATTTTCGATTATTCTTGGGAGCTTTAAATAATAATACATAATTAAAAATAATTACATTTAATATTCTTCTGTCTGGCCTGCTGTTTATGTAGGTTGTTTCAGAAAGCCTAAAGGCGTTGGTGGATGCTGAGGCTGATGCATCCTCTTTAAAGAACACATCAGAAGATGCTGTCACCTCATCTTCAAGCAGTGCACAGACAGGCACGCAGTCTGACCACCATTCGCACAGCTCGGGGGCAACGGAAAGCAAGGCGGTGGCTGATGACGTCATGGTTCAGATCCGAGCCAGGAAGTCAGAGGTTGGTCGCTGTCAGCAGATCTGTCAGCTGTTCTGGCAGTGAAATTTTAGAGCCCTCTTTACACTCTGTCAAGCAAATGAATAATCATAAGTAATTGCTCCAGAGGATGTGCACATGACGTGCCGCAGCAAAGCAAATGCTTGATGGAGACCTGATAAGCTGAGTTCGGCACAGAATAAGGGGTCCTTTAGTGCTGCGGTGGGGTAGAACAGACCACATTGCTGGAGGGTTTTGAGAGAGGGCCAGGTCCTTGATGGATTATGAAGTGGATGCTCATTACTCTGAGATTGCATGTGGATGAAGGACAAGAGGCCCCATTCTGTTGTGCATTTATTTTGGTAGCCAAGCAAACAGTATTCATATTTCATCATGTGATGATGGCAAGCAGTTCAACTTTTTTGGCTACCTGGAATTTTCTGAAATGTATATTGCTGCACCCTATTTGTCCCACATCATTATCATTAAATAGTCAAAAACATAACATTCTTGCCACCTCATCAATTCATTGTATCTTATTATGTTGTCTTCATTGTAACCCTAGATTGAGCGAAGAATATCTGCATTTATGGAACGCAAGCAGATGGAGATCAATGAAAACAATGTGCGCGAGTTTTGCAACGTGATCGACTGCAATCAGGGTGAGAATGGGAGAGAGGTGGGGGGGCAGGGTGGAGAGGGTGCCTGCACACAGATTGCCAATGTTTGGGAGAGAGCTGATTTCCACAGGCGAGAGGTCAGGCTGAACTGCTCCAAGAGTGGGGCTGAAGTAGCTAACACACTCGGCCTCAAAACACAACCCGCTTAGTCCAGAAAAACACGAGACAGAGGAACCTTTTTTAAATTCAAAGCCTGTGTGAGACACCGGTAACAGAAATCAGGAGTAGTTGTTATTCAGGTGTGATATACATATACAGCTTTCGGTAATCATGTTTAATTGCATTTGGTAATTCTAATTGCAATTTATAATAAATGTGATCATCTGTAGAAAACAGCTGTGCCAGAACAGATGCAGTATTCACTCCTTACCCGGGTTTTAAAAGCCACGTAAAAGGTAAGAAAATGTCACAATTCTTAACAGCTTAATTTTTTAAACTATCATTTTTGTAATTAAACTAAAACACGTTGTTTACTAGCATCTGTTTAGGACCGAGTTGTGTCTTCTGTGTTTGTTTCTTGGCTGGGCAGTCACACGAGTGGTAAACACTTACGGACCCCAGACCCGTAGTGGGGGAGACCAAGGAGAGGCTGGGGAGCAACAGAGGGGGCCTTTGACGAGAGACTGTGGAAATGCAGCCATAGAAGAACGACTCAACAACATTGAGGCTCACCTCAAACTTCCAGCAGGTGAGAGACAGGAAGTTATTGCAAGACTCAAATTATTTTTGTCTTGTATATAACATTATATATTATATTTAACTCAGAAAGTAATGATATCTTTTATTGGCACTGTATTTATTACTTATAGTAAGCCTTTATTTATACAATAATCTATTATTTGGTTTATCTGTTGTTATCAGTCATTCTTTGTTTAACATCTTTGTTTTAATCTTCCCTCTCTAAATCTGAAGTCTTGTGCGATGATAAATTTTCAAACTGTTCAACAAGTGTTGTACTCCTCAGTGGGTCCAGTCCCACTGAGTGTCTACCAGCGACTCAAGAAGTTGGAGGATCGTATACTCGAGTTGGAGGGACTCTCGCCTGAGTACTTTCAATCCACAGTGAGTCCTCTGGCTTTAAAATACAAATACAGATACATAAAAGACGTTAATAGTTATTTATGGCAGAGGTCATACATGTTTGATAGAGGAATAAGAATGTATTTTAAGGCACTGAATGTCGTTTAATTGCCGTATATCTTAGTGGCTTACTGTGAGGTGAGCAATTTGTGTCAGTTTTAGCCAGTTTATTCCCAGATATTGCCAGCTGCCAGCCTGTCTGCTCCAATTCATACAGTAAGCAGGTGCTGCATTTCACCTGAGGAGTCTGACTGAAAGAAACTAACCATGAAGGCACACCTCCCTGTTCACACAAAAGACTCTCTGGGCCCTCGTGAGACTGAAGTTTACAGGCGTGTTAATGTGGAGCATATAAATCACGCGTCCTGCTCTGATTAGGTGCGTGTGTGTGTGCGCGCACGTGTGTGTTGGGAGGGGGTGGTTCCCCCCCAACGTGTTGTCAATGATTTTTTTTTTTTTCCCCCTATTCAAGTCATAGTAATCATAGAGAATTTGGAAATTGTTGAACACGACAGTCTGCTCCTTCTCCGTTTTGTTTTGAAGTGCTTTTATGTTGTCGCATTGGAACTGAAAACAACTTTGCTTCCATTTCCAAATAGAATTGCAACTAGTTTGCACTTCCTAATGACTTTTGAGTATTGAGGCTCTGGTTGTGATCAGGATGTTAGTTTGAGGTTCAGTTCACAACAGATGGTACCCTTTTTTGTATTGGAGAAAGACAAAGCATCCACACTGTATTGGTAAGAAGGCTTTAGAATTTCAGTTTGTCCATTTTACACACTGTCAACTCAGATGTGTATGCTGCCTAAATTGGCATGGAAAGTATTGGTTTGCTGTAGGAAAAATCATTTCAGAGTGATATCTACTTACTGAAAGGAGTTTGTGGGTTATGAGAATGGAATTTCTTCTGTTATGCTTTGATACTTCAACACGTTTCACTCTTCAAGTAACACTTAAGCTGATTTAAATCAGAACTGCAGTGCCTTTGGTTAGATTTACGTAAGCGTTTAGGTGAGGGCAGACGATGAATTTCAGAATTGACAACTATTCATTGCTTTTGAGATGACGCTGACTTAAAAGATGACAGTAGGTAATTTATTGGACTTTCTATTCAACCTGTCAGACATCAGCAGTCACACAGACTCTGATTTCCCAAGCTGAAGGAGTCTGTCCAGTGTGTTAGTTATCTAAGTGTACTTGAGATGCTACATGTCTCTTCATCCTGGTATTTCTCAGCACAGCATGCTGCTTCTGTGAGTATGCTGCTCTCCATCTGCTTTTGACTCACTGCATGTTTGTGTGAGCTGAGCAAGAGTTGTTGAGTGTCTTTGAATAAACTGATGAGGATGGGGGTCTTTTATATTCGAAGTTCACCCCCGCCCCTCCAACCCAGCCCTCCCTTTTTTGCATTAGTTTGGTGTTTTCCAAAAAGCTGTACACAGTTGGCCCATGATTCCAGGAACAGCATTTAAATACTGAACATTAATGGAGACTTCATAATGAAATTAGACAGCAACATATAAATAAAAAAAATTTGACCGTGTTTGAAAATGGGAACTGGAGGTACAGAAGCTTTAGCAGTTTTACATACATGATGTTTTCTATTCATTTTTCACGAAGGTCTTGTTAGGTGAGGCCACCTTTATCTGCCTCTCAATGTTTATCGTTTGTCTATTTATTGTAAAAGCATCCGAGAAAGACACAAAAATGTTTTCGACTAAAATGGAGCTTTTCCTTTTTTCTACTGCGTTGTATTCCTTTCTGGAATAATACTTTTTTTCTGTCCTTGAGAGGGCAAAGTACGAAGGAGCACAGATGAGCACCTCAGTATGCTTCTCAAGGCTTGTTTAAAAATTGCCCTAATTAAGAAGGTCTTATGTGTATTCGTGTGCTTGTTTTGTAGAGTCACCTGCACAAACGACAAAAGACATCCCCTGCTCAGGTTTGTTGTGTTGTCTTTCCTCTCGCAGTACTTTGTAAGTGGAGTTTAACCTAAATCAAGTGAGCTGATCAGTTTTTTTCTTGCTTTGTCCTTCAGTCGTGCAGCCTGACAGAGCTGGATGAGAAGATAAGCGCAGTGAAAGCAGCCCTGCTGAAGAGGGCGACTGAGTTTGGGCCTGGATTTGGAACAGATTGTTCATTGTGATATATTCATAAGCACAAACAAATACTCCAGTTCGTCTGCTCAAGCGTTCACAGTGTGTCATCATTTTCTTTTCCTCGAACTCTCAGCAACTCATTAGCATCATTCACATCATCTGTGTCATCAAAAACTCTTCATATGACATTTGATGCTAATGATATTGGATATTAGATGGAAATCGTGTACTGTTATAAACACTTAAATGAAATATAAATTTTCTGTAAATAAATCTATATTTTCCTCCATGAAAAGCTTGACTCGTGGTTTAATCACAACTATTACTATATTAGTTTAATCTAAAATGTAAGCTAAAAGCAGTTAGTCACTTTTACAGGCAGAAATTAGTAGTGCAACTAATATTAAGCAGATTGCTTAATAATTTTTTTTTTCTCTGTGAATAATTTGTTTTTTAAATAAAAGCAAATGTTCAAACATCCAAAGACAGTCAACGTAGTATCCGGCCTGGAAAACGTACATGAAAAGATATAATCAGTGTATTTTTGCTTATATTAACTTTATGAATAATCTGTAGTTTCAAATTTCAGCTCAAATAGATAACACATAAACTGAACCACTCTTTTAAATTAAACATTATAGAATACATGTATATCGGATCTTTGACATTTTCATTTTCACACCCTAATGATAAGAAGGCAAGTGTGTGCGTTTATGTATGACGGTGTGTGTGTGTGTGTGTAGCCGAGATGAATCAGGGAAGGAGGGAGAGTGCACCTGATTTATCTGCCTGACTGCTGTGTGACGATGATCACCCCTAATGGTTGTCATTATAACAAATGACCTGATTACTGCAACTCTGTTTGGGAAACATATTGGAGACCCAACAAACCAGCATTAAATGGGACGCTGCTGCGTTTGACACTGTGACATGTTCATAAAAGGCTTTTGCATAGAGCTTTAACTTAGCGAGTGAGTGAAGCTGTAATTATGATTTAGTTTTTTTCCAGCTATGAGCAAATCTGAAGGGCTGTTGCTTTATCTTGAAACTGCTTCAGTAGAAGAGGATGTATATAGGCGCTTAAGAAACGCAAGTATTCTAAAATACTTTGTTACACAGATTTCTGCATTTAAAGTCACATTTTTGAACAGCAAATTTATCAAAAGGAAAAATAATATTAAAATTTTACCCCCATAAGTGTTAATTGGTATTAGAAATGACACTGTTGTTAACACACTATGGTCACAGTTGGTGGAGATGATAATCTGAAACCATGTTAAATAAGGAAAAATTGACTTTGGTAGAACTCGTATCAATTCATAGATAGTCAAAACATACTTTTTCTTCCAAAAACATTAGAAATCACTGGTTTCCAAAACATTATAGTTTTAGACTTTATATTTTATTTTAAAATAAGAGTTCACCACATAGATTTTTAAAGAGTAATGTCATGTAGCTAAATCGTCTGTTGCCTGTCATTGTGTGTTATAATAAATTTATTGTATGTATATTTAGTATATGTAATATGTTTCCATTAAGAAAGGGGTATATTATCTTGGAGAGCTGATGTCATGAAATAAATAAATACATGTAAAGTAAGTACTAACAAGACCTGTCCAATAAATGTAATTATGTAAAACGTGCAATAATGTCCTCTTAAATTTAGGACAGATATGAAGTGTCATAAACATTTACATTTTAATACTGGGTTTTAATACTGTGAAGTTAATGAGCCCAGTTTAGAGGAGAGAAAAGCAAATAGTTTGTTCTTAAAGCATAAAACTCAACAGATTCATTGAAATAAAATTTTTAAACAATTCTATGTTATAATATTATATACATGTCATAAAAACCAGTAACAAAAATAAAAGCACAGACCCAGGCACAGTCTATTTTTCTGAGCCACAGGACAGAAATTCTTCTTCTTCTAACTGAATAAAAATAGCAATGTCATTTTCAAAATAATTTTTGCAGCAGGTGTGACAAACTGACAAGTCCAGAAAAACACAACTTTCTCACGTCTTGGGAAATTACTGTAACTCCCCTTCCTTTTCTCTCCAGTTGCTCTTTGTACATCTTGTCAAGATTTATTTCAGAGTTGATTGATGGAGTGACCTGAATACAACGGCAGACGTTGCATTGTGTTTTTCGGAAGATATTTCATTCTAACGCGGAAATGGGGAAATTTCTTTTCACCCCTTCTTTCAGGTGAACCCCGCTTGTTGGGCTCTGTCCATCTCTTGCTCATAGACTGGAACCTTCTAGGCAACAAGGGGCCACAATGTGCTGGGAAGGGGAGCACTTGAGCTGTGGCGATGTGGACGCGGGGAGGCCGGGGGTATTCTCATTGTTCCTCTGGAGCTTTTGTCTCAAACACAGTCCCCTTATGAGGGTTAATGAGGACAAATTGGTCTGAGTGTAACAAATGGATTATGGAGTTGGACAAAAGCTTGTATTTTGTGGGCTGCTTTCTCTGGGATCCACCCATCATCTGCCCATTGAGCCAAATACGCTATCTAGCGTCTACGTGAAGTGGCTTCCTAAATATCTCATTATCTTTATCCTGTCTGATATATTCATTGGCACATTATGTATGCAGCTTCCTACGGTGGATTTAAAAAAAATCTAAAGTTTATGTCACAGTAATGCAGTTTGAAATCATGGCAATTACCTCGCCTCTTTCCTACTGCTTATATCAAGAACACAAAGTCAATATGTCAACACTAGTGTCAGTGGTTGGTGCTCTGTGGCTATGTAGGCATAGTGTACCTGTACCCTTCCAAATGAACAAAGAGCCACTTCCTTTTTGACTCTATGTAATTCCTGGCTGTCAATCAGTCCTTCCTCTGCCAGATGTCTTGAAATGTCCTTGGGAACCTCGGTAAAAAGACACAGAGGTGTTCCTTGTCTTCCGTGGGTCCAGTATTTTTTGTGGGGTCGAAGGAGAGGATTCATATCCATTCATATCTCACAAACTCCTAATGGGCTCCAAGCCCTCCAAAAAGAAAGCTCTTTCCTGTGACTAGTCAGCTCCAGTCTTTATTCATCTGTGGCTCAGTGTCAAAAAAGACTGTTGCTCGTTTGTGCCCTGAACAATGAGGAACAAGGCTGAATCTCTAGCTGGGAACAAAAGACAGAAAACAGGCTTTTCACTCTGCAGAACATTAGATTCTGACACATTTTGCCATGGCAGTTTTTTCCCCATCCTGAGTGCTGTGGCTCTGGTCTTTTAAAGAGACCACCTGTTGGCAACAAGCCTGTTCTTCATTACAGACAGGCCTATTATCACAGGATGAGGAGCGCCACAGGCTAACTTTTTTAAGTTAACCCTGCTGCAGTTTTCAAAGCTGGACGATTAGGAAACATAGATTACGTATTACCATTGGAAAAATCTATTTTTTCTTGTAATTCTAGATGTTGCGTTTGAATATGGGCTTTTGTCGACATAAGGGGGAAGTACTTTATCCATGCCCTTGTCAGTCGCAAGTGTCACAAAAGGGGCTCAAATGCTTGCGGCTTCAGTTTTCTATAACTATAGATTTGGAGCCAAATTCAAATGCATTTTAGGAGAAAGTCCAAATGGACTTAATGTAACATCGTTGATGGTGGTCTGGGTATTTTTTTTTTCTTTTTCCATCTCACTGTTTCTGACATCTGAAGGGTTTTCTTGTACAGGGAGATTTGAGTGATTTTCAACCCACAAAACATTAGCATAACTGCAGTATGCAGCATCACAACTGTGTGTAAAATAAAAATATTGTGGGTGGCAAAATGAAGCAATCAAGTGTATACTTTGGTTTCGAATTGGACATGATAAACACAGGCTGACAGGAACAGGGAGTGTTATTTTCCACGGTTTGATTGTGTGGAAATTTTAAAGATAATGTTAAATAATTTATGGTTCTCATAGCTGTGAAAACACACGGATAAACCACTGAATTGTAAAGACAAATTCAAATTTCATGACTAGTGCTTGCTCCTAGCGCACATTTTACATGTACTTGTAGAGGTTATCGGTGGCCCGGGACAGCGAGCGGCTAAAATTCATTCTCTTTAAGCAACATAAAAAACACAGCAAATACCATCACTCTCAGGTTATAGCCAATCCAGACGCATTTGTTTCATGTTCATAAACACCCAGATAAAGAGAGTGCATGCACCTGTGACCCTCCCCCACAAAGCAGACAGCACAAGAGAGGATCCCCCTGCAGCCCACAGGCTTCAACAAGAGGCAGTCAGCTGCTCTCTGTGGCCCTGCTGCACAGTCCCCAGGCTCTCTGGAGTTAAATGTGCCTGTGATATTGCCAGGAGGGAGCAGCGGGAGTTGAATTCAGGCAATTACAATCAAGTCAGGGCATAGTTAGTGCGTGGGTCCTGGCAGCACCTGAGCTGGATGCTGATGAGACACTTAGCCACAAACCCTCATGCATTGGCCCAGGCACTGCATAGAGCAAGCCCTCCTCCCGCACCTTCCCTCTCTTCCCACAGCAGCAGACCCCCTACTGGACACTTCCACTTCCCTTTGCCCCATTTAGGCCTCTAGAGCTCTCTCATACTCTCTCACTCGCTCTCTCTCTCTGGCCCTCACATTGCAATACTTCTGCTTTATATAGGTGGCGTGGAGTACTGCACTCAATCACTCTTCATTCATTCACACTGTACAATAATAGACTACTACTTCGATATTGTCCTTCAAGCACCTGTGCATAGCAGAGCTTTAAACCTGAGATGTGTCATGCCAAGTTCTTGAGAAATGTGTGAAGAGTTATTTCTCTTAAATGCACCAAAAAAAAAAACTGCAGATAAGTGTGGATATGACGCTTTTGATCATTTCTGTTGCACCATAATGTGCAGAAAAAAGCACTTTCAGCAGAGTTTTCCAGCCTGTCCCCATCTTTATTAAACATAAAACCATCATGCTCAAGCCCTGCCATCTCTGCACGGATATTCATTTGCAGGTGGCTGAGTATAGGACTGCATGTCCCGACTGATGTGCTATGGCAACAGGAAGAGAAAATGGAAAGGGTGGAGCGCTTCTTGAATATCTATGACCCAAGAATATGGAGTCAGGCATCACAACAACAACACTCTTAGCCCCTTTTTCCAATAAGATGCTCTCAGCTCTTTCTGAGGGAAAGCCTCCCGGCTCCCGCCCTCTCTCAGCCACCACACTTTGCTGAAGTGTCATTAGGATTGTAAAGGGCAGGTTGCCATAGAACTCAGATTGCTGCAGATGTATGGACTCAAAGATAAAACCACCATATTTTAAATATAAAGATCTGAGTGTGGTATCTAATGTAAGGGGCCATGCTGGGGACTACACTTGCTGCTTCTTCATCTGTAGTCTCTGTGCATGCATCTGTCATGTGTCGCTTTAGTGCTGCGTTTTGTGAGATTGCTAGCTTTGCGCTTCAATCCACTTTCATTGTCTATCTGTAGCCGTGCTTGTTAGTGGGCTAGCTGGGCATCGTATTTGGCAGAGCCAAGGAGAAAGGTGGGACACCTCTTTCACAGTTTTTGCCATAATGGTTGTCTTTTGATTTTTCCTGGGCTTTGGAGACTACCAAGGATTGGCTCTTTGAAATTATTCCATTTTGGCCGTGAAAAAGAAAATGGATTGTGCTGATCCTGTTTTGTTCCTGGGGGGGACGGCTGCAGTATTATCCTGGGCTGACACCGGTGGCGAAGAGGCAATCACTGTGGCCCTCACTCTGACAAAAACACTCCATCTGCAAGGAGAGGAGGAAATCACACCACAATGATGTCTGACTCTTCTGCCTCACTCTGGCAGCTGGGCCCTGGAACCCGTGAACTGCTACACAACCGCTACCGCAACGGCTTCTATACAAACGCACAAACACCGCACTACAAATCAGCAGCTGTAACACACAAAGGCAATGCACCTGCCATCACACAACAACGAGAACAGGGCTAGTTTGTTTGGAAAGTTTCTTTGGCTCCTCAAGGCTAGTTAAAATAGTCTCTGTTTGATGTTATGCTTTCTTATATTATTTTTGCTCCATATATCTAATACCAGTATTAGAACTAATAATGTAGGTCTCAGTATGTGTCACTTAGAAATCCTATATGATTGTTTCTGTTTTTCTTGTTTTTGGTTTGCGTGGTTTATTTGAAACAAGCTCATATTTCAAGCTTTACATCCACTAATCTCTTTGCAAAGCACATACCATTAGGACGTCAAACACACACTCACACGCACGTTATACAAACGATAAGCAGGCATGTAGCGCAACCTGTTAGTATTCAGTAGTGTCATCTCCTTCCCTCTGTGTCCCATACCTGGGGATCAAACGCACCTCTTTGTGCGCGAGGCCTGACCCCCTGCTATTAGCAAACAGAAGAGAGCCCAGCTGACACCACTCTTGAGATGTGCCATGTAGACGGAGGCCTGTGATTACAGCACAATCCTGAGGAGACAACCCTCCACCTCGCTCCAGCCCCAACCTCCTGCAACTCCCCGCTCACACACAATCTGCCTGCGACCACCCCTCACCCACCCACCTCTCCTCCACTACAGATTCACCTATCTCTGAAATAGATGTTAATCTCTCACCCAACTGCCTTCCTCTGAGACCTCGTTGACACATTTATAGCCATCCCTGAACCATGAATAATCAATAGGGCACTATTTTCCTGAACATATGTACAAGAATAGGGCATTTCTGGTGACTATCCCTCCGGAAGATTAGAATCAGAGATTGGACTTTCAGATTTGTCATGGAGGTGGGTGTGCATGTATTTTTTTTTTTTTCCCTATGTGTGTGGTCATGTGTATGGATGGAGAAGCTCTTTCACTGTAACACAGGAGGGATATGGGTCTGTCTAGTGCCTTCATAGCGCCACATGAAAACCAATGAAGGTAAAGCAAGAGGGGGGATTAATTTGTTGTGTGAGAGGTAGAGGCTCAAGTGGGTCTTCCAATAGCAAATTAGCAAACCCTCATTTCAAAAACCCTCATACATACTGAAGAGAGAGTAATGCACAAACACACACAACATGCACATGCATCCAGTATATTCACACAAGGCTGCAGCCTAAAAGAGCCAGGCTTTGTCTTTTTTTAAAAAAAAGAAACATCTTTCATGCTCTTATTTTTCTTTTTCAGCCTTCATCCCTCGTTGACACATACGCACGCGCACACAGACACACACGTGTGCTCATGTGCACACACATGAAGAAAACTTCAATTTTATCTGCAGGGGCAGAAATCAATCTCACATCTCTTTAGTTAATCCGCAATGACTCTCTACAGATCCCAACACTAATAAGGTATTGAGCAGGTGAGGCCAGGGGCTGAGGAGGAGAACAGAGAGAGAGGAGAGGCCTGTAGTCTGGGGCCTGACTGGCGGCTGGCACCGTTCCAGTGCAATTATGGGGCTTGTGTATGGGAGAGAAGGGTGGAGGAAAGAAGCAGCAGAGATAGAAGGGCAAGAGAGAGAGAGAGGCAACAAGAGAGAGGGAGAGAGAGAGGCATAGAGAAAGGGTGATATAGAGGGGGTGGAGTGGGGGGAAAAATCGATCCCATCTGTGGTATGATGGTTAATTAAAGCAGCTCTTGAGCAGCCCAAGGATGAGAGGCTTGGCTGGGCTCCTGGAGGCACAGCTCTGATTACTCACACAGAATGGATGGTTTCTTAGCAATGAAAGGAGGAGGCCAAGAGCTGCCTGGTGGGGTGCACAGACAACGTCAAGGAGGAGAGACATGTGCATGCTGCACACTTACACATGTGCATGGACACATGTGCAAATGGACTCGCATATGCTTGCATGTATACATTTACATACATAAACACCTGTTCGCACCCACATACATCACAAGCTTGTAGAAAGCAGTGCAAAAAGCTTTAAATTAATTGAAAATAAATATACCAGGATGCTAATCGAATACAGCGTGATTCCACAAAAATTAAAATTTTTCAAATAAGATGAACTCAAGAGGTTAATAACAACTTAATTTACTCCAATCTAATGAGCTCAGTGCACTCTAATGTCACACCACAGTTACATTTCACATGTATTACTTACTATATATAGTCCTGCATGAAGTTTCCCAGGATGAAAGCTCTAATTTTTTAGAATTACAAGTTAATACAGAACACTGTGATTATTCTTTCCTCACACACTCGTCTCTGTCATATACCTGAACAAGAAAACACAGGATCTGCCTCCTGGTTCCCGACAGTTATCAAAATTTCATATTATAAATCTACCCATTACATTTAGATATCCCTGAAACCAATTACACCCTCCCCTTTGACATTCACGGCTCTCTCTCAATATTAAGAGGGCATGGGTGACAGCACTAGCACTTTGGTATGACCCCACCCCCCTATGGCGAGATTTGGTATTGCAAAACATAGCCAGACAAAATATTATTTTCAAGAGCACACACATTAACATTCACTATCACTAGTGTGTAATAGGCAGAGATGCAGAAATAACAAAACTTACTTGATATCACAAGATGCAACAACATGTAACTCTATGCAAAATGATGGCATGTAGATGAGGGAGAAAGACAGCCCTTTTCTCCTATTTTTATAAAGTTGAAGCTGACATATAATCATACCCTCAGAGTAAAAGAGGGGTTATAATAAACCTCCAAATCTGAGGTGTATGAATTATGTATATAGCAATGATTTGATGGCTGCAAAATAGAAAAGAGGGTGCAAGTGGCTGATTGAGGCACGCCACGTGGTGCGTCGTTGAGCGCCATGTCTCCTGCTACAGACACCCGAGGTCAGGGCCCTGTGCTAATTGGTGTCGGGCCAAACGCTTGTGAGCTAAATGAGAAAATTACACGTTCGGAGAGGAATCAGCTGCAGTTGTTGTGGTGCTTTTTACAGTACGGCTGCAGACGTATCTGGGGGGAAGAGACAGCTGTCTGGCTCTGTTTGTTGGGGACATGAAAGGAAATTAGACACTAAACTTTAGTCCTTTAATGGTGTGGGAACTTCAGTTAACCTTTACAGCCAAACCTTTTAGATATATATACACTGCTGGAGCATGTGGTTAAGTTAGGAAGTTAGGAATGTTTACAAATCAATAATTTAGATTAAGAATCAAGATTTTTTTTTTTTTACCTTACCTGCATGACCTTTCAAAGGTCAATTGACACTTAACAAAAATGTCTAGTTGTATAATCAATGAATTAATAGGCCAAAATGCCAAATTTTGGAGCGTCTATTTTTGGTATGTTCTTTTTTTTTTGCATCAATTCCACTGTTTTTTGTTTTGTTTTGCAACGTCCAACTGCATAAAGGAGCTGATAAACTTGGAGTTAGAATGGACAATTTGTTACCAGTCCTCAAATACAACTGGCTCTTGATTCCCATCACTCTTTTTTTAAACTAAAACTTAGTATGACTCCAAAGGAATGCCACTATTACCTTCTCACTGTGTAAATGGGTAACAGATTTGCTTAGGTCTTCATATTTTATGCAGGAGTCCATGTTGTGTTTAGAGCTTGACAAAAACAAAAACTCTGCATTAGCACATTCATATATCGTTTTAGACACTTCTTGTGTACTGTTCAAGGAATTTTTGTCTCTGCTTGTATTTCAGTTCATTTCTGAGCAAAAGGATTGTTTTTTGGGGGGTTTTTTTGTTTTTTTCACCTGGCCTTTATGAATACTTGTTTGACTATTCAGTCTGTGATTTTAGTAAACCGATCCCATCTGCTAGAAGGAGACAGAGATTACTTAAGTACAATGTTTAGGCTCCGGAAAAACAAGTCTACCTAAAGTAACATAATTTTTCTGTCATTTACTCTCAGCCTGAGACTTCGAATGATGTTTTTTTTCTCTAAACGCAATCACCATGATCCAAGTAAGTATTCTCTGGCGTCACATTGACTTATTGCATTACATGATGAGTGATACTGTTTGAGAAATTTTCATTCTTCTGAAATTATGATTTATTCATGAAATGCTTTCATCACATGCTTTTGTGAGCAGTCAGAGTTGTGCCTGTATGTGTCATCCGAGGCCTGGACAAATTATTCACTTCTAAACATAGCATTCCTCCACTCCTCCGGCACACCCAACAAACAGACAAACAACAATGTAGACTAAATGACTGAAGCATTGAATTGCCTTCCTTTTGTTCTTTGGCGTATTTCTCTTTTCTGCTGGTTCCTTCTCTTTCCAAGACAGACTCCTTTGGTGGTGAGCCCCGTGTAATCTTGAGTAAACGTCATTAACTGTTTGCTCATATCGCCCACAGAAAGTATGCTGCAGCCTCCTTTGTCTCACTATCAGTTGTTTAAAAAGGTTTGTTCTGTAATGGCGTGGTCAGTCAGTGCCAGGGACTTTGAAGTGCCGTCGCAACTGCTGAATTAACGTCAACAGCCGCTGAAAGCTGATCCTAAAGTTACATTTTTAGGTCACATGGCAAAATAGCTGATGGAAAACTTGTTTTTTTTTCCTCAAAGCAGAGAGTTTCTTCTTGCATTGAAATGCATCCTTCACATAAGCTTTATCAGTTGAACCCAGTGACTTAATGGATGTTAATAAGTAATTTATTAATACTTTAGAGATCATAAACGTGTCTTTAATGTTTGTTAAATGGCAGGGCGGGGGGGTTGTCACGTTTTGAAATGCTCCTGAATTGTGTAATCAAATGTGAACATGAATGAAATTGTGAAATGTATTTCTGCCATTCCTTTTTTTATTTTATATTTACATTTAAATTTAAGTCAATTAATAAACACCCCTACCCCTCACCGCTACAAAGAAAGCATCGTAACTCCAAGTAAATGAATAAACATTCTGACAGAAAATCATGACAACCATGCGTTAACATCTATACTAACATATATGTTTGTTTTTTTAAAGCAACTATAATTCATATTTTTGTAACAGAAATATAGCAATTGATAGACTCAACTGAAAACAACATAAAGGTGGTTTACTATGAAAAAGAACCCACAAAGACTAAACGTGTCCTCTCAGCTCTACAGTGTTCCAGCTTCAAACGTGCTGGTCAGCTGGGGCGTTGAGGTGTATGATTTATGTATATGTGATTTTGAAACATGCTAAATCTGTCTGGAGTTTGCATGTTTTTACTTCAGCTTCACACCTCATCCAGCTGATCTTGGAACAGCAGAAAAGGCTGCTTTAAGAGTGCCTGAGTAAGGTGAAACAGGAAGCGGATGTCATGATCCTGGGTCTTTTGACCCAGTGTTTTGAGTTGTACTGATATTTTGATGTTTATGGTTTATGTTTAAGTTTATTATGTTCTCTAAGTTCATTTCTATTTTGCCTAGGTTGCTTGATATAGTTCATTGTATTTTAGATTCCCCTTGTGTCTTTTACACTTGTGTTTAAGTTTCCCTCGTCCTTTATGTGGTTCATGTCTGCGCGTCTTATGTTGTTAAGTTTGTGTTGTCATGTCTGCGTTCCATGCTGTTTCCTGTTTTACTCTGAGAGTCCCTGTCCTGTATTCAGTGTGTCTAGTTTTGCTTCCACTTGTCTCATTAGGTCTGATTTGTCCCAGCTGTGTTCCCACCTGTTCCCCATCCTCTCATTATCTTCTGTGTACTTAAGTCCTCTGTCCTCCTTTGTTCGGTGTCAGGTCGTCTGTTATTCTCACTATGTTCCAAGTTTCATGTCTGGGTCAGGGTTTCATGTTGTTTTTTTAGTTATCCCAGTTTAGTTTTGTATCAGTTTGTCTTGCCTTTTGTTTGCACCTTTGTTATCAGCCTCATTACACGGCTCACCTTTTGTTATGATCAAGTTTTGTTCCACTTTTTTGTGTCTGTATTTGGGTCCTCCTTCGCTATTCATACAGTCTGCTTCAGCAAACTGTGACAGAGGAACTATCATGGATGACCAAGCCCCTCCATGGGATGTGCCATAGAGAGACAAAGAAGCTTGACATAAAGAAATCCTACTAGAAACTAGAAAAGGCCACCTCAAAAGATCTGGCCCAAGTTACAGACTGCAAATATCTCAGGAAAATACCTGACAGATTTGTAGCAGGATGTAAGATCAAGCTGGGACAGCATACACTGAGAAGTACAACCAAGTGGCTGGTATAGTGGACAGGAACATCTGTGCTGCAAGTCCCGATGAAAGATACCAACACAGATGTTAAAGAACTACAGGGCTAAGGTCTCATAGGACTTCAGCTTCCAGTCAGACAAGCAGCTGCCAACTCATAATGGTGGTTGACAAGGAGCAGAAGACTGTGATAGATGTGGCATCCCCAGCAAACACCAACATCAGAAACCAGGAGAAGTACCCGAGGCTAAAGGAACAACTGGTGCAGATGTGGAAGGTAATAGGATCATTAGGACCTGTAACCCCAAAACTGGAAGAATGGCTCCAGCAGATTTCAGGCACAACATCAGAGGTCTCAGTCCAGAAATCGCAGTCCAAGGAACCAGGACAAATGTCATGGAGATCAGAGGAGAATGACTAGACTGCTTAAAGCTCAAAGGAAGTCAAAAACCAAGGTGTGCATATTCTGCATGTCTAAATGCAGAATATGTTAAGCCTTCTTTATTTTCCTATTATTATTTTTAATAATATCCAATACTAGATAGTCAAAATATTACAAATATAAGCATTGCAGAAGAGAAAGATGAACCTAGAACCTAGAAACAGATGCTCTACAACAGCAGAAGGCCATATGGTGTCACTGCTTTCAGATAAAAACATGAAACTGGGCCTACAATTCACACAGGCTCAACAAAATTTCTGTTGCAAATTTTGATGCTAGAGTCAGGTTTTGGTGTAAACAACATGAAAGCCTGAATCCATCTTGCCTTGTAGCAATTGTTCAGGTGGGTGCTGGTGGTGTAATGGTGGGGGGCACCTACCAACTGCCCATGTCCATCCCTTTATGATGATAGAAGGTTTCCAGTATTTTGTTGAATCTATGCCACAAAGACATTCTGGGAAAAAAGTTCTGAAGGCAAAAAGGGTCCAACCCAGTACTTGCACGATGTACCTTTAAAGTGTTCAATGAATATATACTGCTCCAGTATCCTCAAATTAAACATAGCCAAAATTTCAAATCATAAGGTTAGTGTTTGGGCAAGTAATCAATCAGAGCCTAAACCTTGTGGTATAGACTGCCCTCGACTCTCAGACAGTTGATCCCCTTTTGGATGTTTATGATGTCAACAGGAGGACTGAAAGCCTTCACAGACCTTCACAGACTCAAAAGGAGGGTGTTTCTCTAATACTGGTCATCTTAAGTTTTTGGCTGTGAGCACAGAAGCCCCGCCCACTTGTTGAATTTTGCAAAGAGTTAAAGAAATTGCCTCATTACAGTGAGGGAGAATGAAGCTAAAGCAACTTCTTTCAGATAGGACTTTTCAGGTGTTTTTCTGTGGTGGTACAATAATAATACATAATAAAATAATTTTGAACTGTGTATCTGGTAGAATCCAGCTAAAAACATGTAGCTGAAAATTAGACGTCAACTTTTATAGAGGAAACATTTTAATATGTAGTAAAAGCTGAAAAAACTGTCATTCAATAGCATATGTTAACTTCTCCTTACATACAAAATCTTGAATATTAAAACCCCGTCATATTGTAAAAACCTCTGTAGTACTTTATTATCCAAACAGAACTATTCGCTCTCAGACTGCAGACTTACTTACGATTCCTAGACTTTTCAAAAGTAGAACGAGTGTGGATTCATACCCATTGTTTACTCTCTACTTTTAAGATTAAGATTAGAAATTTCCATTTTGAAAAATCTTTTCACTCCCTGTGTGTTTATACATAGTTCTGCATTTGATCATTACTAATTGTGAAATTCTCTGTTTCCCATTGTTTCTTCTTCTATCTCTCTTTGCTCTCTTCTCTTTTCCCTCACCTCAACAGGTCACAGCATGTGGGTTCACTGAGCCTGGTTCTGCCAGAGGTTTCTTCCTGTTAAAGGGGAGTTTTTCCTTTCCACTGTCACCAAGTGCTTGTTCATATTCCTTTAATTTATGCAATGCAGTGTTAATACTTCAGGTATCATAGACCAGCAGTGTGCAAACAGGAAGTTAGTCTATAAAGCATCAATAATATATTTATTAACCATAATTATCTAATTTCACACCATTTAAAAACTCAAGTTTTTCCTTTTATAAAAGGTATGATCTCCATTTTCTTAAAATGGCACTAACTTCATGCTTTATCAGACCCATTATCAGAGAGATTTTGGCACTGGCAGGACCTGGGTGAGTAATGGCAGCAGTGCATTAGGAGAGAGAGGGAGAGAGATGTGTGATAGCCTGAGTTGTGAGTCAACATCAGAGGCCGCAGGCTGACCCCACAGGGGATTACACACTCTGATTTAAGAGCATCTCTCCAGCTCCCCTCCTTTCCTCTCTGTACCACTCGGGTCCTCGGTGCATACAACACCCACATGATGCAACATAATGTCCAGAAATACAGACACAAGCTCACATGCACACTCTTTCTCTCTCTCTCTCACACACACACACACACACACACACACACACACACACACACACACACACACACACACACACACACACACAGTTTTATGGAGCGTTACCTTGACCAGCCTCTGAGCAG
>VOQK01019290.1:14945-25825 GCA_015052645.1 Benitochromis conjunctus
CCAGGGCCAAGGAAAAAAAAAAAAAAAAAAAATTGCTTGCAATCTACACCCGCTTATCTTTGATCTGCTGGATGAAGAGCCCCCTTCTTTTTACTTTGATAATTATTCACCATTGCACTTAGTTATTCATACCTGAGGATGAGGATGACAGTGAGGATGTCAGATATGATTACGTATTACATAAAATATAACCGAATCCCCCCTGTGCCCCAAAAAAACATAATAAGAAACAATGCTTAACTTTACGCTACCTCAACACTGTTGAAGACCGAGTGGCCTCTACCCTCCAGCACACCATAAAAACTCATCAGAAAACGAGGACACGGGAAAAATCCAAAATCCCCGTATCCCAATTTGATCAGGCTTCAGCAGGAGCCATTGAATGAAGATCAAGCGATCCACAAAACCCAAATGATACACTGCCAGCATCCTGGCTTCTGACAATCTGCTGTTCGTGCCTCTTGTGTCTGTGGGTCAGACCCATTTTGGTGGCACAAAGGTAGCTACATAATCTTAGGCAGCTAATAGGAGCCAGACCTCCACCAGCAACAACACAAAACACTGCTGAGACATACACACACTAATAACTGCATAGCACTTGAAAAACACAACTGTCAAGCCCAATACAATGCATTGTTCCTATGACTACACTCCTACCATCCACCAGGTTTTGATTACATTTTATTTGATAATCAGACAAACAAACATCACTAAAATCTTACTACATCATATATAACCATATAGTTATCACCGACAAAGCGTACTCACATTTAATTACAGCTTTCATTTAAGGAAAGGATTTCAATACGTCTTGGAATGACGAGCAACACATATTAAGTGCTGGGAACAGCGTTGACGCTAAGACGAAGAGCAGTTTTAAAAGCTTTTTCTCACAGCCGTGGAGACAAATCTAGGACATGGCAGGAAGTGAGCATGTTTGTGTAAATGCACAGTAAAGAGAGGGTGCAGGACACGTGAGGAGAGCGGTTCAATGTGCCCGCTTTGCAGAGGAGCTCCGGTTGAAGGTGACCTTTGTGTTTGCCTGGAAATTCCGGTTGCCGGGACTGCAGCGAGGACAATCCATTCTGAAACCAGTTTGGTGGAATGACACTGGTGATGGACTGGCTGACGCGCGTCGCAGGGGAAAAAAACTGAAGGCCTCTTGAGTCAGGAGGAAAGAAGGTGGTTGATATGCAAAGAGACGAGCAGGAGAATTGTAATTCCTATTTTTAGTAACGGCCTTACTTTACAGAGAAGAAGAGGGGGGGAGTCAGGATTCCCTGGGAGAGAACTGAACAGAAGGAGGGAAGATGAATCTGATGAGGATGGGTTTAAAAAATAAAAAATAAAAAAAAGCACAGACTAATAACAGGCATTAATATAAGCGCAGGAAAGGATGTAGTATCGTTACTAAAGGTCATGTGAAGGTTAATCAGAGAGGGGTAACAAAAACACGGTTAGCTATTCCACTGTCTTGAACTGAAGCACGTTCTGTGTATTATCATCCACGATCAGCATATTTTCCTCAGACTGTCCTCTTTTTCTGACACATGGGGGACGCAACAGGTCCCAAACAATCACACACAGTTTAATCTTATCATGGGAATATCGTGCTTGTTGTTTAAATGATGCGGGCCTTTTCTAAACTGAGACCGCAATATTACTGCGTATTCTTAGTGGGTCACAAAAACGGTCCGTTTGGAAGTATTTCTCTTTATGTCTCAGCATCTTCTTCTGTCTTTAGAAAACACATATGTGTTTGCATGAGCTCTGACTCCTGAATGCTAAAGCGCCACAGTATGAAGATGCCAGCTGCACATCCACCTTCCCTTGCAACTTACTGAATAAGCAAAAATTAAAATCTGTATTGAAAGGGAAAGAGCATGTAGCGGTGTGATACTGCAAGCGAGCGGCGCACGGCGTGGCTGTTTCACAAAGAGAGTTTTCTCTTGATGCGGTCGACTGTACGGCTCTCTGTAAAGCACAAGAAACCCTATAAACCCAGAGCCAGCAGCTAGCAGAAGCATTAGCTTTGTAGGGATCGATAAGGTCGGGCTCGGCATAAAATACAAGGAATTTCCCAAATATTGCAACAACAAAAACCAAAAATCTCATCTTTGGTCCAACACTTCAGTGACTACTTCACAGCTTTGTCACACCAATCCCTTTGCTATCTTTAGACAAAAAATATGAAATCTGCAGCGAACAAGCAATTTTTGTCAAGTGGTATCATATCTACTCCTCAACCAATTAAACAGATTGGCCTTAGGGGAAAGAAAACTCTTACAAAAACATAAAAAGCAAGTATTTACAGCACAGTGGTAACTACAAACAGAGCTGTCAGAGGTGACCAGCATAAACCTGACTATTTTTTAGATGGTATGTTGGTTGTTGAGCTGTGATTTGCAAACCACTGTTTAAGGTTTACACTTAAGTTTATGACCATTTAAAAAACTGCAGCCACATACATAACTACTTCAACAAGGCAGATATGGCAATCTTCCTTTAGCTGAATGAGTTGAAAGCTGTAAAAAAAAAACAAAAAAAACCCACGTTGTTTTTCGCATCTATTCGGCTCTTCCAGCTGTCAGAATTAATGGATCATTCCTGGAAAGCTAGCGATTCTCACTACAGCCCTATTTTAAAGCAGCCCATAAACAAAGATGGAGGTCTTACTTGAAAACCCAAAGTGGCAGTATTACTCACATCTCTACAAGGATGTTTTTATTGTGCATTTGTTTAATTACAAAAGAAAGGGTAAGGTGTCCTAAGTCCTTCAACAGGAAAAAAATAAAGCAGTAAATAAAGCCTCTGCATTGACATATTAGGGTGGAATGTGTGTGTGTTACAAGGGCATGGAGAGGGGAACCAGGGCTTGAGCAGCTGTTAAGGACTTTTTGGGGGGGGTTGCAGGTTAGAGAGAAAAAAAAAATCACACCACAAAGCACAGTTAATCCACGCAAACATTATCTTCTTAACGTGACAAATCCTACACTGCAGCTGAATAAAGTTTCAGCTGAAGGATCGAGTCATTTTTCTGCCCTGAGAGATCTACGGTATGCTTATACACGTAAGTGAATGAAATTCCTCGGTGAGCTTGAAAAATCAATACTTTTACAGTG
The DNA here is from genome assembly GCA_015052645.1 of Benitochromis conjunctus. Lineage (NCBI taxonomy): Eukaryota > Metazoa > Chordata > Actinopteri > Cichliformes > Cichlidae > Benitochromis > Benitochromis conjunctus. The sequence goes on from VOQK01019290.1 coordinate 18,068, forward strand.
CATGGTTTAGGGGCTGACAGCATCATACCGAAATGACCAATCTTCTCTAGTTTATTGAACTCCACACCGTTTGACGTCAGTGCACCAGACCGACATACACAATGTAGGTCCTACGGGGCACTTTCTTACTTTCATTTCTTTTCTGGGTCTAAACAGCTGCATCTGCAGTATGCCTCATCCTCAGCAGGAGCTAAATATGACCATCATTTGTCTTGTGTTTTTGTTATTGCCTGTTCAGTTTACCAGAAGGCCTTCAATCACTGGGCCGTGCAAGTGGAAGCTCCTTTGTCACTTCCTGCACAAAGAGCTTATTGTGATTTAGCGTGCTGCATCCTTGAGCATCCTGGCTGATTTACTACATTTATTAGGGACAACAGCCAGCTCTGCACTACTCCACTGTATCGACTTAGCGTGCAGGAGGGATTTAATACAATTATAGCAGTGCAGCAAAGTGATAACACTGAGAGTTTTACTACACGGTAGAGGTGTATGCCCGGACAGAGCGCAAAACCTTCCTTTGCTTGTGCCTCTGTTTATCTGTTCTTACTGTTTGTGCTCTTTTTGCACTGCGAGCGACCTCAAGGACAGTCGCACACAGCGAGAAAAGACACTTGCAAACATGCATATGACACACAATACAAATGCGCCACAACTAATCTGATCAAACATTAGGCCGATAGAAGAAACAGCCAGGTGCATAATCCCGAAGACTGGCATGAGTGAGCAAACATAATGTTGAAGCTGAACTGAGAAAAGAAGATGTATTCACTTTCGGTACTACATGCATATGTATATTTAATCCATGTTTTTCACTAGAGCACAGCAGGGTGCACTTGCAGAACTCTGATGTTTTTTTTTCACGAGCTACAAGTGTGAAGTGATGTCAAAGTTGACTAAACGTGAACCATGATTACAACTGACTGCCAAGTTCTGGAGTGTAAGTAACTGAAATTAATCAGCAATGACCTCTCTTCAGGGGCGCTTAGATTTTTATAATATATACAAGTTTTCTTGTGACAACAGGGAAAATATTAGCTGGAAAATGAAACAAGATTTACCAAACACAGAAAGTCATCATATGGTGTTCAGCATACCGTCGGCATGTGAATAAAACGATGATGTTAAAAATGGAGGGACACCGACATATGTTGCTTTTCCAGAATCTATTAATGAAAAAAGGGTAAAAATTATAATACGGGCAGTGAGATGATATAGTGCATTTTGGGTGCAAGAGAGAATTTGAATCCATGTTTTGCAATTAGTCTAACAGGGAAAGCCCACAGTTGGTGAGTCAAATGTAAATAAATGCTAACTAGCCTTGCAAGACAGAAGTTTAAAAACAATGTGAAAGGTTTAGTTTTAAATTTAGTCCATCGACTGTATGAATTCATAAAAAGTCGCATGTCCTGTGCACACTAGAAAGTACGCACAACACTATAGTGAGACTGTATTTACAGTTTAAGCATGCACAGGAAAAAACAGAGGACTGCTAAATATTTAAGATAATTTCATTCTTAATAGTAAGAAACCTTTTGTCAAACTCACTCTAAGAAACATAGCATAAAAAAAATAAATGCTTTAATATTTGGGTTCATCTCGAAGAGAAAGTGCTATTTTGAAAAACGAAATAACCTGTTTTGCTGCGACTTATTTTACATAACTGTGACGTGTTTTAAAATGTGCTTCCTTCCTGTTAAAGCAAAGGGAATATTAAAAGAGCAACTAATAAAATAAACAGTGTTGTCACACTTAGGCCAAAAGATTTATTAATTAAAACACTTGTGAGCCAAACTGATGGATTTTCTGCCAAGGCAAGAAAAAAGAACTGAGCAGCACTGTAGATGCTAATCCACTTATTCTTTTAGATACAATTATGAACATACCTATAAAAAAAATCACACTAAATAATTTAATAGATTTATGACTTTCACTTTATACAGTACATAAAAATTCACACACAAAGTACCCATGCAGTTGCCAGCTTATCCAATGCGCATTATTAAATCAAGGTATTGCTGTAAATATTAAAGCTGTTATGTAACAGTTTAGTGATCTGTGCATGACCGCACGCCTATATTTTATTAATTACTGTGCTTCATTTGGGGAGGTTATGTTGATTGTTCACTGATGATTACTGAAAGTTGTCATATCGGCTTTTCACAGTTGCTGCCAGCAAAAACTTCAAAAGGTCCACTCCGCAACATCAACATTTACTGGAAGTGTGTACTTTACAGAATAAATGTACAACTCTGATGTATATGTACATTCGTATAAATGAAGGTAGTCTAAATATTACCGCATGATAAACTGGCAACTTGATGTAGCCTACGAATAAGTCATTATATACTGTATACTATGTACAATGCTGTATAAACAGTGGTATCTTTCTGTTTATGCAGCATTTTTCCTACATTTCATTCATCTGAAATGTAGTCAGAGATGTACAATGAGGTTAATAGGGTGTCTAAGTTGCTTAGCAACTCAGTGATGTCTTTCAGTTGTTAATTTACACTCAAAAGGCCACCAGAAGAAGGAACCGCTATGATCCGACACAAACGTGCAGGAAGAGGAAATACATAAACAAACTGTCAATAATATAATCTCCAAAAGAAGGAAAAACTCTTCAATTTATGTTTTCACGGTTTACCATAACTGTCCACGTTGCACACTATATATATTTGAACTATAGAAAGGTTAACAACACAGAAATACTACTGGCAACTATAAAATGACAAAAGCAGTTGTAGGTGATGAGCATCGATGGAACCGAAGCTGGAGCCCAAACTCGTCTCGAGTAAGAGATGACAACACGGGCTGCTCTGCACCACTCGCTGAGCCTTGTGTATCGAGTTCAGGAGCTATGCAGAGGCGTCCTGAAGGACACCGATCTCGGTGTGTACAGCGAGTTCACGAGGAAAACAATGGACACAGAGAAATGAGTCATTTTTTTTTTTTTAGTTATGTTCAAACTGAGTGAAAATCCAGTGAGGAATCAATACATAGGTTGACTGAAGGGTGAGAGAACGTAGGTGAAGCTGTGGGTGTTTGCTTATGCGTTTTCCAGCCGAGTGGTTAAGGGCAGAAAGCACAAACGGGACACAGCCTGAGCTCTATTTTTGAAGCAGTGTTACCAAAAGACAAAAAATAAAAACCCCCAAAGATCAAATCACAGCATTGTCTCAGTTTGCACACAAAAACTTTTATCACACCAGACATCAATCATCAGTAAAAAGATGGGAGGAAAGGAGTGATGTAGAGCTGTTTTTAGAAGAGTTCAATGGCAGCAAGAAGCTGCCATGATTGCTTCGCCCTCTGGCTCTTTCCCTTTCCCTTTAGGCGCTGAGTCAGCATGATGCAAGCATGCAAATCACTAGTCTGACCCAAGCCTGCAAAATATCACATCAGTTGCCTTGAGGCATGCAAATTTGCACTGGTCACTGTCCTTTCAATTCAGTCTCAGCTGTCTGTTACAGGCTCTTTTCAAGCAGCTGCACACGCACGCACTCTACCCAGCATCCCTCGTGCCTCCAAAATACAGCCAGACAGAGACAGACAACATTTTATGAGGCATTACCTCACAGATGCCTTGGTTTCTCTTTGCCCCCCACCGCAAAAACATTCACGCAAAATTACAGCCAAGTTGACACTTTTTCCAGCTGAATGCTCAACTTTCAGCTTCTGCTTTTTAAAGTGAAGAGAAAACATTTTCCAGCTATACATCCTCTTTCACTTTGTCATGCTCTCAAACCAGACAAAGTTGTGATTCTTGAAATAACAACAAAAGGTTCACGTGGTGACTTCAGGATGATCAAGCCAGCGTTACACTCGTTCACCTTTAAAACTCAGACTCGTGCCCATTTAGCTGATTTGTCATTTTTTACAAGCCACTGCAGCGCATTTTTAACGTTACACTTTTTTTTGCTTTTAATGTTCAAATTATTAACACCCGCTTAAACCACAATACAGTAAATAAATACACAGTTTCTGCTTTCTTAGCTCTATTTTTCCCTCTTTAATAATTGCACATATTTGCATTGTAGAAAATTGTCTTGCAATGTCACTACTGTATTACGTTGCCAACTTTTAGTGACAATAGTGACTTACACCACCATTGCATGTTTGATTAAATTCCCTTCTTCCTTTTCCAAATATATGCGAGTTGCCGTGCTCATATCTGAAGCTGAAGGCTTCACAAAGTGTAAAAGTGTCATCCTGGTCCTATTTTTCTTTTAAAGAAATCCACAGATATCACAAATCTACAGCCTGATTGATGCGCTTTAATCAGCAGAAAGAATTCTGATGAATGACTAAGTGGAAAATCACTGGTTAAATGAGTCAGTGGCACTGCAACGCTCCCTTCATGGCAAGAAAAAAAAAAAAAAGATCAAATTTGAGGGGAAAATTATGAGACACACAATGGATGCTTGACCAGAGGCATGAAATTGGGTGTCTCCTCCATTAAGCATCTTGCAAACATGAAGAAATGTTGAGACATGCAGGAGGAGAATATTTCTCATTGATATGCAAGCAGTGCATCTCTCAAAAGCAGGCGAGACTATTGAATAATTCTGACCTTCATGTACTGTGTGGCTTACGAGTCACTTTCACGCACACACTCACACACGCGAACGTTACATAATAGCAATTCCCCGTCAGTCTCAGAAGCACTTTATAAAACTTTTTTTTTTAAATCATTAAAATCTGAACATTATCAGAATAATATATGATACACTGCTTTTCGCTGGGTATTACCCAAATCCAGCACTGAGGAATGACGCAAAATTATGGCTATTAAACATGCAAATGAAAAACTATATATTTTTTTCTAATCTTCACCAAAACAGACTTTCTTCAGATCATGCTCCGCTGAGGTTATCTGGATTTGAGTTTCTGAGGACGTTTGTCCATCACAGCTGATGGAAATTAGCAGAAAAGCTGCCAAATAAGAAGTGAGGTCATTTCTCAGGAATGCTGTGGAATCAGCTACCAAAAAATCAAAAAAATGACTTTGGAATAAGTCTGCCCTCTCTGATTGTCCTTCTAGCATTATGCTTTTAATACCGGAACAGGCTAGTTCTACGGTTGCGATGGCGATTACTCTTTGCTTTTCTATTAACCTCAAGACTTCTAGGACGATATTACGTAACTGTTTAAACAAAAAACAAAAAAATATTTGTTGAGATTTTCTACCAACAGCAGGAAGGGATTTGAAAGAGTAAATTTCAAGCTGTTGCACAGCCTTGTGCGTTTCCATTTCCAGTACAAAGATGAATGATCTAAATGGCAGTCAGTTTTGCAGTTCCTTGTTTATTGTGTCATTTCTGGGTACCACACTGATTCTCTTTTTATTTCGGCTGCCTTTAAAAAAAAAAAAAAAAATTCATGCCAGCGTAAAATATGTCTATTGCCTGATGCAGTGGCACGCCCAGACAACTAATTTAACCTGACCAAAGACATGCGTGTTAGGGTAATTGGCTATTCTAAATAGGCCATATGTGTGGATGTGAGGTCATCTGACTCTGTGTTAGTACTGCGATAGACTGACAACCTGTTATCCTATAACATCTGGGACAGGATCCAGACTCCCCACTGTTACCCTGAAATGGATAAGCAGAAGAGGATGGATGGTTGTTGCCTGCTATGTCATACTAAAAACGCGCTAATGCATAGGGAGTTTAGTTATTTGTTTTTGCATACAAATGTGCCCCATTAAAACAGAATATAATTCACACAGTGTCACGGCGACCCTTTTATTTAGCTGGAAGCCAGGGCCCTGTAGGCGCGCATGGCAATTCACCTCTCCGGGACTGCAGGGATATACTTTACTTTATGGCCCCAGTCAATAACACATTTCCACTGTGCAAGCCTTTTTTTTTTTTTCAATTTACTCTCAGTCAACAGCTCCATCAATAAGAGATGTAGCAATCGCCCTGACAGCACAAGCATGCAAATGCCCTTACATACATGACAGGTATCACACAAGTCAGGGCAGACAAACACAGCGGCAGATCTACTTTGGCGATCACAAGTCCTGTCTGTCAGAAATCAATACTTAATGTAGGGGGAGGATGCTGTGGATGTGCTCTGCGCAGGCTGGGCTGGTAGATGCTTATTACTGATAGTCGGCTGCCAGATTCCTATATCACCTATGCAGCATTGACTCTGGGAAATGTGATCTTCTTTCTTCTCCTTCTCTATTTCTCTCTTTTCTGGCAGTGAGTTTAGACACAGGTGGGAGGGGCTGAGCAGCAGAACAGGGAGGAGCAGCATGTACTCCTACAAGGGCAAACTTCTGCGTAGAAAGGAAAGGATTTAACCAAATTAGCAAGCAATGCACAGGTATGTGTGGCCGATTGTATGCTGATGTCAGCCTGGATGTGCAGTTTGGCCTTTGCCAAAGCATCAGTGTGCTTTCTAAACTAACATTTGTACAGATCACTGCCATTAGATTTCCTGCTAATCTAATGGCCAGCAAAATTTGGCTAAGCACAGCATCCGCCTCGCCTCTCCACCACTAATTTCTTCTCCTGTTCCTTCCTATTTGCATTCCACCACCATTTAACTGAATACCTCTCTGTCTTGTAAACAACCGCGCTCCTGCCAGTTTGCACTGTCAATCTCCATCTACTCCTGTACTACCAGCATTTCTCTCTCATCCCCTGAATTTGCTTGTTTTTATTTTCTTCATTTCTGGAACATAAAAATACATCACACTTTTTTTTTTCTTGTGCTGCAACACTTTTAAATAATGCAGTTTTTTTTTTCCTTCAGCTGATTTTATTGCCAGACCTCCTTTTCTCATTCTTTCATCTGCACACTTTAGCCCCCCCTCACTCAGCTCCGACTGTGATAGCAGGTAGCTCGATTGTGGTGCCATTGTGTGGGTTGTATGAGTCTTTTAAGGCAGTTCACACGCACACACACTGCGAGTCCATTGGTCTCTAGAGTCCGGTGTGTATGCAGTAGTTAGGATAGAGGCTGCACCACAAGGGGTAACGCTATGAATGCTTCTTCCACAGACACACACACACACACACCACATTTTACCCTCCTCACAACAACAAACAGTGTAAACAAAGAGGAAATGTCCACCTGTTTCTGGAGCAGTAGGAAATTCTCCATTTGTGTTAGCATTTACTTCATACTTAAGGCAGACAAATATATCGGCTGGCCAATGTTTTCGACCAGTGTTAGCCATTTACCAGTATATTGGTATTGGCAAATCATTTTCATTTATTGGTCAGTAAATGCAAATATAGAGGAGATATGAGAAACCATTAACCATCCACCAATGGATCCATCTTTGGTGAGAGCTGAGCAAGAGTAATGCACAAGTTATTGTCACAATAAAGATTATTTTTAATCTGCATTGTCATATTCACTTAGTAAGGACTCGTACAAGACTCATGTTAGAACAAAAATCTGTCTTACTTGCCTCAAAGAAAGAAAAAAAAAACATCCAACAAAGCAGATTTTTAAAACACGGTTTTAAACATCCTATATTATGTTGCTGCTGAAGAGTTGCAAAGTTAAGTTAATGTAGTTATTGTTAAACCACAGTGAGAAGATGTTATATTATACCTTTACTTATATTATCCAGGTAAAACACTACCTAGGATACTTTTCCTCTTACCTTTGACTTCTGGTGTTTAGGGAGTATTGAAGTAAAAATACTTTGTTACTGTACTGCTGTAGAAATTTCAAGTATCTGTACTTTACTTGAGTATTTATTTTTATGGCAACTTTTGACTTTTACTC